>PVJI01006955.1:0-81946 GCA_004026765.1 Micronycteris hirsuta | reverse complement strand
TCTGGGAGGATCCATTACTCAGTTCAGTAGAGAGCCTGTTTGTATTGCAATTACCCAAACTTATTTAACATGTTCTATGTATTCAGGGTTTCATATGGTTGTCAAGCTTGCTCAGAATCCATATTTAGGAACATAATATAGCTGTGTATGCATATTTGTCATGTCCCGACGGGTCATATTCGCCAGAATAAGAGGAAGCAGCGGATCATGTTTAGACAAAGATTTGGTTCCAGGACATCACCCACTGTTGCAGGAAAAACAACCCCATAAATAAGTACAAATAGGTTGTGAGTTTTAATCCATGATGATTAATCCACAGATCTTACATTTAAAAAGTAAAAAAGCACCTCACATCAAAAATAAATTTAAACTAAAACTTCTGACAGGCTCTCCAGAAGATTTTTGAAAATAAAAGTTAATTCCATCTTACAGCCAGCACTGCTCATAGTATTCGTAAAGCATTTACCGTGTGCAAAGCACTGTTTTAAGCACATCACAAGTATAAACTAAATGACCCCTCAGAACTGCCCCCTGATGCAGGCACTGAATACTTAGGGTACTGTTCCCAAGGCCACGGCTAGACGGGGCTTTCCTGCTCTTTGCAAATTTGCAATCCTGTTTAGAGAAATGGGCCATGACATTTCTTTTCCATTAAAATATGTGTATAATTTCAAAATGTGTCTGCAGGTCAGCATGATTTTATCCATCAATAATTGGCAAATTAACACAATATTCTTGTAATCTTAACTGTTAAACAAATACTTTATATAATAGTTCTCATGTCTTTTAACAGATTTAAATAATTTTTAAAAATAATTTTACATTTGTCTTAGAGCAGAGTAAATATAAGGATAATCTATCGTTTTGTCAGATTAACTGACCTAATGAAGACAATTGACATCAATTAAATAAACAATTGGAAAGAAAGCAGAATCAACCATGACTCTCAATTAGTTGACCTCTCAAAAACGTTCATGTATATTGGCCAATTGAAAAACGATAGCCATCCCACAGATTCATACATTATTCATATGTATCACTCACTATATATAGCTAATGGCATGTGTATGGTCCGGATTTTCTGGTTCGTTAACTATTTTTCCCTCTTATATACGCCAGGGGTTGTTCCACCACTTGGCCTCATTTTTGTTTTGGAAGCGGTGGTCGTTATATGATAGAACGAGTGTCCATAACTACTGTTGGGTGTCAGTTTAATTGAGGCAAACTAGAACTTCCCCCAGTAATCAATAAGTTGTACTAATTAAAAGAAATGGAAACATGAACCAAAATCTCTTTTAAAGCCTAAGCCACAGAGCAAAATATTTAGGGTCAGTGTTTCTGAAATAGGACCCTAAGAGGAAAGATGGACAATGGTAATGAAGACAAACAGTTAAGTGTTTCATGTTCCTGAAGTTTCTGGGAACTTCAGGCAATGTGTACAGGGCTGCTTTCATTTTTAAAAGAAAATTTGGCCCTTTTTTCATTTTCACTTCTTATCATCTTTTGTCATCTTTTTGGAGGGCAAATATTTTGGCAAGTCCACACTTTGGCAAATGTAGCCGAACATGAATATAATTATGTTTAACTAAATAAAAATTGAGAGCCCCTTTGCCTCTTGTAAAACATTTCATACATATGCCAGAACGGAGAGTTTTGCATATATATTTGTTTCATAATCATTAAGAATTTTAGCAATATTTTGGCTCAAATAAACTTACAAAAATTCTAAAAAAAAAGAATTATGGCAGTCTTCCAGCTAAGTCTGCTTTTGTTATTGTATATTATTGGTTATCACTGAAGTCATCATTGCAACTTTACATATGCGTCTACGTAGTGTTCTGGAGAACTGGTTGAGTTATAACTTGTGAATGAACACTTCGCAAAGTTGGAAACACTGAAGGGCTGAAATTCCTTGGAAACTAAAGCATCTTTCGTGATCCTTATCTGGATAAAAAATAAATCAAAAGATTACTGCCCATAGAATAGCCAAAGCCAGAATGAATATCACTTAAACTAATTTAATGTTGAAGTGAAATATGGTTAAAAATTTTTTTTGATAATGTAGAAAAGTAGACAGAAAAAAGAATCTACACAGTTCTAACACTTAAATACAAACATTGTCAATATTCTGGGGGTATTTTTTCTGTGCATTAGCTTTGTTTGTTTGCTTTGACTTTAAACTAAGTAGAGAAGCATATTTCCTGTGAAGGTAATAAAGCTTTAACTTCCAAGTTTTTCGTTTGCAAAAGCAAAACAAACAAACAAACACAGAAACAAACCCCCAAATCCTTCTGAGGTCTGGCGTACCGTAGCAATGTGTTAACATGGGCATATGTTTTCATAAACTTTTCTAAAGTAAGACCAATTAATTAACTGAAATTCTTAAGACTGCTGCTTCTCTCCTCTCAGACTGCCTTTCATGTAGCACGCTTCCTCTCACATCAGGTGGTGGTGAAGTGGGAGTAGGAATTTTTGAGGTTTGGCTAAATGAAGTTGTTGTGTGGATGCATTGAGTTGAGGTTAGATGAGTTATGTTTAAATGACCCACAGTTACTTCTGTAGAAGTAACATCCAGAAATTCTTTTTCTGCTGTCCTATCACGTATTTTGACTTTTGAAGGGCCAGATGTTGTGTTGTGATATGCGCGTTGTATTGTAATATATCACAGGAAGGATGTGAGTAGTGGGAGAGGAACGAAGTTTGATATTTTGGGAGCCTAAAGTTAGTGTGTGGGAGAGTCTTCCAATCAGCAGACATGAATAATGGTAAGTACACGATTAAATTCTGATGTTTGTCTAAAGGAAGTTCTCTCCTTTCAGAGATGTAATCACTCATGCAGTGCATGCAATTACAAACAGACCAAAGTTATAATTACACTGAATTTTTAATTCAAAATTCTGCTACTTTCACTTAAAATTATACCACTAGTATTTTCCACATTGAAATTACCCTTCTATTTCTTTTAAGTACTGCTATGTATTCAATTCAACTGACATTGACGGAACACGCTTTGTTGCTGTCCTATTATGTGCAATGAACTGTACTCTAAGTAAACATACTTCTGGATCAACTCTAAGGCAACTTTTTTTCTCAGAGCATCTTCTCACTCTGAATGATTCCCTTTTCCTAGGTTATCATTCCTTTCTGTTTCTTTCTGATGAATTATTACTCTGTCTTTTAAGATTCTAGCTCATCTCTCATCTAACTTTTTTTACAAAGCCTTCTCTAACTTCATGAATAGTTAGTGTTCCATAGCACGAGGGGTTTCCCTGACATACATCTGTGCTTGGGCTTGTGTGGGATGATGGTTTTCATTTACCTGGGTCTTTCACTCCAGTCTGTGAGCATGTGAGGGAAAGACGCTTCTTACTTTTCATTCCATTCATAATGCTGCCTTGCACACTGCCTGAAAGATCAGGTTATAATAAAATTTTATTGAAAGAAACAGGAGGGGAAGTACAGGTATAAATATAATTACTAGGTTCAAAGACATTAAACAGCAACCTGTCTTTAAAAAATTAGTCACATTTGTAAGGTACCTTGTTCTTGTTTGGATAAAGATTATTTAATTGCAGTCTCTATTTTATTCTATAGTAATTTTAAAGCTTCTTAAAAGGAATATCTAATAAGGGTAAAACGTATTTTAAAAGAACTAAGATTAATGGGTATATTAATTAGATTAGATTTGGTTGCAAGTAGCTAATATTTGAGTCATAAAATGATGACTTAGACAAATATAGTTTATTTTCTTTCTCCTCTAAGTCTAAGCAGGTGGTCTAGGCCTAGAATGGCATGCAGTGTTGTCACTGATGCAGGCTCTTTCTACTTTACTGCTTCACACCTGTGTGGCTTCCACATCCAAGGTCATCTTGTGGTCTAGGATGGCTGCTCCCTTTCCAGACATTATGTTTCTTTTCCAGCCAGTAAGAAGGAGAAAGAAAAGAAAGGCTGTCTATTCCTTTAAATGCACTTGCCAATTTTTTTTCACATTTCTTCCAGTTACATTTTTTTGACTAGAATTTAAATACATGGCCACAATCGACTGTAATAAAAGGTAAAAATAATATAGTTTTATTCTAGATGTCCAGCTCAAATTTGGGGATTCTATTACTGAGGAGAAATGGGGGGATGAGTAATAGGGGATAACTAATAATGCGCCATGGGGGGAAGGGAACAAATATTCACTGAATTTCTATTACATATATTTCTAATTTGAGCCTCATAGCAAATCTACAAGGTTGTATATATTTCCTCTATTGTACAGGTGAGTGAACAAAGTCTTGAAAAGATTGTCCAAAGTAACTTGTCTTAAAGCAACTTGTCCAAAGCCACACACTTGACAGAAATAGGAGTTAAAACCAGTTGTATTTGATTATAGAGTTCATGCCTTTGCCAATAAATTACATCTCCTTAAGTAGTGTTTGGATTAACATTTGGCAGAATATGTAGTTAAGACAAAAGCTTTTCAAAGGGAAAATGTGTTTGTTTTTACTTATTCACTCTTCCTACTAATAAATCAATATTCTTGACATCCGAACACGTTTTTGTGTGATTTTCCCAATGAGCCAGTTAGATAGCAATAAGGTTAGAGCATTGATACAAAATTCTTTAAAATGCTTTAGAAAGAATGGACAACATGAAGTTAAGTTTTGGGGGTTTCTGATGACATCCGTTTTGGACAATCACTTGCATATTGTTTTTAATCAAATTTCCCCATTGTATAGCTTAGGAAGTTATACATTTTATTTTTATTCTGTATTAATTATCTTTAAAAGATCTAACCTATATTCTTCACTTAAGAAGTCTAAGTAATAATCAAGATCTCAATCTTTAAGAATACAAAAGTCTATGACACTTCAATCTAAATTCTCCCCTCACATGTTCCATGTTATTTTTGTCTTGTATTTTTTAGTTTCAAGTTGTATTTAACAACCCACCTGCAATTACCATCATTAGTTAGAATTACAAATATATTTGTCATATATATTTATATCTATACATACACACACACAGTTTTTCAAGAATGCTTCTTGTATTCCCATTTCTTTCTCAATTCAAGTTCTTTTTTGCTGAGTTATCTTTTAACACTCTTTCACCCTGGGTCCATGAGTATTAAATTCCCTTTGTCTTTATATTTCTGAAAATGTTATTATTTCCTCTTCCTGTTTATTAATAGAGTTATAGTTTGACAGGTATTTGCCTTCAGCTCTTTTAATATATTACTCAACTGTTTTCTGGTTGCTAATGAGAACCCTAAAGTCAATTTCATTTTTTTAGGTTATTTTTTCTTTTTTGAAGCTTCCAAGATTTAAAAAAATGTTTAAGTTCTGTGATTTCAGTATGATGTGTTTATGTGTGGATTTGTGTTTGTTCACCATGTTTGGGACTTACAGAACATTAAAATTATTTTATTTTATTTTATAAATTACTAGAGTTTCTTTTCTTTTAAAAAGATTTTTAATTTATTTTCTTTTTAAATTTAATCTTTATTGTGTTTTTTCCATCTAGTACCCTCATCCCCCTCCCCCCAGAAATCACCACACTGTTGTCCACGTCCATGAGTCCTTTTTCCTTTTTGCTCAATCACTCCACCCACCATGTCCCCCCCGCCACCCCCCACCCTGCTAGCTGTCATCCTGCTCTCCATCTATGAGTCTGTCCCCATTTTCCTTGTTAGTAGACTTTATTTTCTAGAGTAGTTTTAGGTTTACAGAAAAGTCAAGCAGATAGTACTGAGTTCCCCTATTCTCATTCTCTTCCCTACTCATAGTTTCCCCTATTATTTGCAAATTGTATCAGAGTGGTGCATTATTTACAACTAATGAATCAATATGGACACATTATTGCTAAAGCCCATCATTTACACTAGTATTCACTCTCGTTTTGTATATTCTGTAAGTTTAAATATTTTAAAATCCTCACTTGAAGATGTGTTTATTGATTTTAGAGAGAGAAGAAGGGGGAGAGAGGGAGAGAGAGAGAGAGAGAGAGGGAGAGAAACACTGATGTGAGAGAGTAACATTCATTAGTTGCCTTTCGTATTGCCCTGACCATGGATTGAACCCACAACCTGTGTATCCGCCCTGACCTGAAAATGAACCTGCAACATTTTGTTGTATGGGACAACACTCCATCCAACCAACTGAACACCCAGCCAGGGCCATTTTGTGGGTTTTGATAAATATATAATGTCATGTATTTGCCATTACAGTATTATACAGAGCAGTTTCACTGTCCTAAAAATACTGGATGCTCCATCTATTTATCCCACCTCCAAGCCCTAATAACTATTGATATTTTACCATCACTATAGTGCTTTTTCCAAAAAGTCATATAGGTGGAATCATGATATGTAGCCTTTTTAGACTGGCTTTTTTTACCTAGCAATATGAATTTAAGATCCCTCTATGTCTGTTCATAGCTTACTAACTCATTTATTTTTAGTACTGAATAATATTCTGTTGTATGGATGTACCACAGTTTGTTTATCCATTTAGCTATTGAAGGACATCTTGGTTGCTTATAAGTTTTGGCACTCATAAATAAAGCCACTATAAATATTTGTCTTCAGAATTTTGTATAGACATGTTTTCTACTAATTTAGGTAAATGCCTAAGCGTACAATTGCTAGATTGTATTGTAAGATTATATTTAACTTTGTAAGAAAATGCTAAACTGTCTCCTGAAGTGAGTATATCATTTTGCGTTACCAGCAGTAATGAATGAGAATCCCTGCTGCTCCACATCTTCCAGCATTTGGTGTTGTCAGGTTTTGGATTTTAGCCATTCTAATAGTTATATAGTGGTATCTCATTGTTGCTTCAATTTGTAGTTCCCTGATGAAAATGATAATGAGAGTATTTTCAAATGCTTATTTGACATCCATTCATCTTCTTCCATCAAATGTCTGTTCAGATTTTTTGGCCATTTTTAAGTTGGGTTGTTTGTATTCTTATTGCTGAATTTTAAGCGTTATTGCATATCTTAGATACAAATCCTTTATTAGATATATGTCATGGACATACTTTTTCTTTGTCTGTGGCTTGTCTTTTGCTTTTCTTCAGTGTATTTTGAAGATCAGATGTCTTAAATTTTAATAAAGTCTAACATCAATTTTTTCTTTCATGGATTGTGCATTTGGTGGTATAGTAAAAACTCAATATCAAAACCAAGATTACCTAGATTTTTTTCTAGAAGTTTTATAGTAATATATTTTATATTTAGATTTATGATCCATTTTGAGTCAATTCTTGTGAAGGTATAAGATCTGTTAATTTTTTTTTTTTTTTGCATATGGACATCAGCTGTTCCAGTACCATTTGTTGAAAAGACTATCTTTTCCCTATTGATTTCTTTCTCTCCTTCAGCAAAATCAGTTGACTATACTTGTGTGGGTGTATTTCTAGACTCGGTATTCGGATTCATTTACCTGTGTGTCTGTTCTTTCGACACCACTGTTTTAATTACTGTGGCTTTGCAGTGTGTCTTGAAGTTGGGTTGTGTCCGTCTTCTGCCTTTGTTCATTAGTATTGTGTTGTCTATTCTGTTTTTTTTGACTTCGAATATAAACTTCAAAATAAAAATTTCAATATTTATAAAGTAGGTGGCTGAGATTTTTATTGAAATCATGTTGAAATAATAGATCGAGCTGGGAAGAATTGACACAACAAGTCTTTCAATCAAGGAACACAGAATATTTCTTTTTAATTTAAATCTTTGATTTCTTTGATCAAAGTTTTAGTTTTATGTTTATAGGTCTTGTATATATTTTAACAGGTTTATACTTAGACTTTTTTTTTCCCTTCAGATTTTCTATACATGCATTCGCATAATCTATGAACAAGGGCATCTTTATTTTCTCCTTCCTAACCTGTAGACCTTTTATTTCCTTTTTTTGTCTACCATGCCAGCTAAAACTTCTAGTATGATGTTGAATGAGAGTTGTGAGAGGGGACTTTTTTTGTCTCGTTTTACATCTTAATGGGCAAAGCATCAGTTTTCTACTGGTAAGTGTGATATTAGCTGTAGGTTTTGTGTATGTTTTTTCTCAAGTTAAGGAAGTTCTTCATAAAAACTCTTTTTGCACAGAATTTTTATCATGAATGAGTTTGGATATTGTCAAATTTTTTTAATGCATCAGTTGACATGATAATAGGATTTTTTCTTTTAGTCTGTTGCTATGGCAGATTACATTAAATGACTTTCATAATGAATCGAGCTTACATACCTGGAATAAATCCCACTTGTCACTATGTATAATTCTTTCTAGATATTGTTTGATTTAATTTACTAATATTTCACTGAGGTGTTTTGCATGTATATTCATGAGATATGTTGCTCTGTAATTTTCTTATAATGTCCATGTCTGGTTTTGATGTTAAGATAATGCTGGCTTTGTAGAATGAGGTTTCAATCCTCTGATTGATATTATAGGGAATTGGTATGATGATGTCTTTTTAAAATTTTTGGTAGAATTCACCATTGATCCAATCTGGGTATGGTGATTTCTGCTTTGTAAGCTTAATTATTGAGTCAATCTCTTTAATAGACATAAGCCTATTTAGATTGTTAACTTCTTATTTGAGTTTTGTTGCCTTGTGTCTTTCAAGGAATTAGTTCATTTCATCTAAGTTATCAAATCTACAAACATAAGGTTATTTATAATATTCTTTTAATGCCATTGGAATCAGTAGTGATGACTCATTCTGATATTAGTAATTTGTTCTCTCTCTCTCTTTCTTAGTTAAGCTGGTGAGAGATTTATCAATTTTACTGATCATTTCAAAACAACAGCTTTTGATTTTGCTGATTTTCTAAATTGATTCCCAGTTTTCAATTTTTAAAAAAAAATTTTATTCATTTATTTTCAAAGAGAGAGGAAGGGAAGGAGAAAGAGAGCGAGAGAAACAGCAACGTGTTGTTGCTTCTCACATGGCCCCTGCTGGGGACCCGGCCCGCAACCCAGGCATGTGCCCTGACTGAGAATCGAACCGGTAACCCTTTGGTTCACAGCCCATGCTCAATTCACTGAGCTACACCAGCCAGGCCCAGTTTTCAATTTTTTAAATTTCTATTGTAATTTATTAAGATAGTTTATTAAGGGTAACTTCAGATTATTGATTTTAGATCTTTTTTCTAGTATTAACAGGTGCATTTAATGCTATAAATTTCCCTGTAAGCTCTGCTTTCTCTGCATACCTCAAACTTTGTTGAGTTATATTTTAATTTTCATTTAGTTTAAAATATTATAAAATATCTCGAGAGTTCTTCTTTGACTCATGTGTTATTTAGTAGTGCTGTTTAATCTCCAAATATTTAATCTCCAAAGATGATTTCTAGCTGTCTTTTGTTATTGATTTTTAGTTTATTTTCATTGTGGTCTGAGAATATACTTGGTATGATTTCTATTCTTTCAGATTTGCTCAAGTCTTTTATGGCCCAGAATGTGCTCTGTTACGGAAAATGTCCCATGTGAGCCTGAGAATGTGTATTCTTTTGTTATTGGATGAAATATTTTAAATGTCAATTAGAACCAGTTGATTGATGTTACTCTTCAGGTCAACTGTAGCCTTACTGATTTTCTGCCTGCTTGATCTATCGATCATTGAAGGAAGGATGTTGAAGTCTCCAAGTGGATTTGTCTGTCTGTCCTTGCAGTTGCATCAGTTTTTGCCTCATGTGTTGTGATGCTCTGTTGTTAGATGTGTTCACATGAAAGACTGTGGTGTCTTCTTGGAGAGCTGATCCCTTTATCGTTATGCAACGCTCTTTATTCCTGATCATTTTTTTTGGAGTTTCGGAGTTTGCCAGCCATCATGTCAACATTATACTGAGATAAACTGATCACAGTCCTTAAGTAACCAGAAGTACCTCTTTTTTATTTGTACCAATTTAAAGCTTAGAGTTTTCCCCTTGTAATTAAGTCTAGCAAGTCAAAAACTATGTTACAGTTGATCAGCAGAGCTAATGCTTTCAGGTGTGTCTAATGCTTAAATCAGAAAAGTCCCCAGACAGTAGACACAAATGTTGTTTTGCTTACTTCAGCTTATCAATTTCCCTGTTTTTTTTTTTTTTTGTTGTTGTTGTTCAGGAAAGATTTTCTTTTTCTCCAAAGATTAACTGTAAATAAATATTTAAAAAAATTGTTTTAGATGTACCCACATGAAAGTAAATTGTTAGACTAAAACCTGAGTTTTGTCTAAATGATAAAAATTGATATGGAGCAGTTGCTTTTGATATTACCTACTGGCCTATTTAAACCACTGACCTGAAAATAAGTGCTTCTAAATGCATATCTCTTACCAATCATCTGAAGCACCCAGACTCTAGGGAATTAAGTAATCGAAAAGTGGCTTATTTTATATTAGCTACTGAGATTTTCACTGACACTCCCAATGATCAATTCATGGTTGCCACCTTGTGTAAGTTGATCAACCTACGACGTACATGCAATGTTGTAATTACATTTCTCTTTGACAAGGATGCATTAAGTGTGGCTGTAATTTGGGAACTCCTTTCAGCTTTCATTAATTCAATATAAATCCAGAACTTGCAGATTCAGCAGGATTGTCTATAGTGGCTTAATTGGAATTGCTGGTCAAGCGCATTGATTCTGCTTCACTCAGGTAAAGATGAAAGTCACTGCAGCAATAGATTGCATTTGAAGGTCATTGAGTTGTAGTCAGGCAAGGAGAGCAAGCTAGTAAGACATGCACAAAGGAATGGAATTTTGATTTGGTATGTGGGAAACCTTGAGTGGCACAGTGTCAACTGACCTTGAAATTTCATACTTTTGTGACAAATAGCATTTGCTTTTCTGTTCCAAAGAAATATAATGATGCTTTAAAGGGAGATTAATACAGTGAGTTTTAATCTATGGGAAGCCTACACCTGACATTATTTATTTGTAGACTTTATGATAAAATGTAAAATCAAGTCCCTAGATGATTCTGATGTAAAGGGTAAAATCATTCTTTTATTAGTCTTCTATTGACCTCAAGTTTGTATGTAAATGGCTTTAGCTCCAGTTCTGCATTTCCCAAGCACTACCTACAGGATGCTGTACTGCCCTGGGTGTCCTCCCCCGCCTCCCCCCGCACAGTCTCAGGAAATGGCTCATTGTGTACCTGATCCCCACCTGGCCATTCCATATCTACCCTTTGCACAGTTCAAATATACCCTTTTGAGCACATTTTTCGTGGAAAACCAAATTTAAGTATCAAAGCTGTTTTGGTTATTTAAGGGAGGAAGAGACTTCAGCTGTTTTTTAGACTCCAGTTTAGGCAAAAAGAGAATTGTTGTGTTTATTATGTAGTCATTCTTCCGCAAAAGTAACAGCAGTCAGGGAGGAACACAGTGAGTGTCCAGCAATGTAAAATTAGCCTATAATTGGAAAGATTAAGACCAAAAGCATTGATTACACACATCTCATCAGAACTCTTTAGCTGCCAGAGAGTAGTCTGTGGAATTGGAACATGAGTCTTTTCTCTCTTTTCTGCCCCATACGTTAATGCTGATCTCGGAAACTAATTGTTGTACCCTTTGTGGCAGAGGACTGTACAAGCAGAGGGTTGCCATTACAAAAGCGTTTAGAAAAGACAAGTAGAAATTAACTTTAGCATACTTAATTAGTCTCTGCCCCTCCTTCTGACCCCAAGGGTAACATGAGCATCTTACAATCCATTCTCCTGGGCCTGTCTTATGCTTGCTCCCTTCTCTTTGGCAGTGACTTTAAATAACTGAGTTCTTATTACAACTCTCAGATTTAAAATTAAGTTCTGATAGCGTCTTCTCAGGGCACGCCTAAGAGGCGCTGTATCCCCAGCCAAATCAACTGTTTCCCCAAGGGCCCCATTCCTGGAAATGTTATTGTTCCTAATAACCAGCTCAAATGTGTATTTTCATTTAATCTTTCCTTTTACCTCCATTTTACATGTGTTGCTGTATGTCACGCAGTTTCCCTAGAATCTGCCATTGTATCATTGTGTGAAGTATGAAATGGGGTTTGTTTTAATTAAAAAATTACTTTTATTCAGATGATGGCTGGGCTTGAAAATCTTCTCTATTGCCCTGGGTATTTTAGGCCAAGGCTAGTGTGTGTGTGTGTGTGAGTGTGTGTGTTTTGGAAGGATCTTCTATTTTGTGAGAGACTCCATTGCCTATTTGTCCTCATGTAACACAAACTGGTTTAGAAAAGTGAATTTTCCAAAGGTGTTTTCATCATGTAAAGGTAAGCAGTCTATCTACCTGGTTGCAAAGGGCAAGGATGCAGCAAAGTGACCTCTCCTTGCCCTTCAGACCAACAGGCAGGAGTCTAGAATCTGCATTAAACAACAGAAATCAAAGGGCAAGACAGTGGCATCCACTGGGAGCTCTATAAACTACAAGAAGGAACAGGGGTATTTTGTAGTATTTTATAACAATGGGTCCTCTGGTGCTGATTCCAGGTTTTATTACTTCTGTTTTATGTCTTACAAATTGCAACAGACAATTCCCTTTTCTGTACAACACTGTAAGCTACTGGCCCAGGCCAGACGCAACTCTGTACTGCTTTTCCAACATCATTCTCCCCCTTAACTGCAGGAACTCTGGTTTCTATTATATTTCTGGCCTTTCATATTCCTGGTGGGGCATCTGATCAAACCCAGTAGCCAGGTGTGTGAACATGGTTGAAAAGACTCATGCAGGACTGGCAGCACCTCCCCACAGCGTGGGATGATCCCCTCCCAGGATGCTCCACTGTCAGCAGGGCTGGTACTGAGTAATTTTCCCAACTGAGAGGATGGGTCATATGATCCTTTAGGACTTTTTGTTCTGGTCTCTTTTTTAACTAAGCACACATAGTGTGTGATCTCTGGCCAGAGTCCCTGGCGAGGACAGAGGTTTCCTGTGTAGATTTTTCCAAAGTAGACATTTGCACCGAGCTCTTGGAATAGGCCAAGCGCAGCCACCATTTTTCCTATTACAATGGGATTATCCAGGCCTAAGCTCCAGAAAACATGTGTGGGATTCTAGAGTAGGTTGGGTGGCCTGATAACACATTCCCTGTCCTGTACCAGATGCTAAGCACTGCATCCTGTCTGCTCCTATAACAGCCTCTTCATTGTTTGCTCAGCTCTTCTGCTGCATGAGCAGATTGCCCTGTCTGAGAAGCAGCCCCAAGAGGTTGGGATGGTGGCAATCCTTAGAAAAACATGTAAGTCAATGGCAGAGGCAGATGACTGTGAGACATTTTATTTTTCTTAAAAAAACAAAGGAACAGGCAAACAACAATGATGGTGATTCGGTATCAAAATGTATCTTGCAAGTTGAAAGTGCTATATAAACTATACCCATGCTTTGGTCCTTTCAGGGGCATATATATAGTTTTAAATGAATTTTCTTGGAAAAATGCATATTTGGGAAGAAAATTTGATCAGAGTTTTAGGAGCAGTGATATTCATTAACATAAAACATGGAAAGAAAGAAGATTGAACTTGACATGTATCATAATCATGGTCAAGACCAGAGATTTCAAGATCTTTCCAGCTCTCTGATAGGTGAAGAAATGAATATCGTCTTTGACTACTTTTCCTTGTTTCTTGCTTTAGAGTTTTTCTCCCTCTTTAGATCCAGGAGGTTTTCAATGGGAGATAGTTGTAAAAATTCATGTGACAACTGAGTACCCTAAGAAGGGATTTAGGAGAAGAGACAAGAAAACTGACACTATGTTGTGAGCCAGAAAAATCATGGAAAGTTCTGCAGTTTTCCCATTTATTGAGTATCCACCATGATTTCACCTCACTTTTCTCTACCATGCAAAGCAAGGAGTATCACAGCAGTTGGGGAAACCAGGGCTCCAAGAGGCTAGTACTAGCAGACCTTGGATTTGAACTAAAGGGCTGCTCTCCATCAGCCTTGCTTGGGCTACTGTCCTGCACTATGACTGGCTGCAGGTGGGAGCCTTGACCTAGTGGATGAGACATTGGAATCTCCCATAGCAAAAAGAACTTGGTAAAAAGGTAGAAACCAACTTTGCATAGCCTTGAATTACATATAGTACTTGGGCAGAAATTTTCCCCTTCCCCTATTTAAAAAAATAACAATTGGAGGGGAGAATGGAGAAGAGAAGATGACTGGGTACCAGGACATTAAAAATGGACATTTTGATGAAGCCTGAAGACCCCAAGTGAGGTACCAAACTGAGATGAACACATTGAAAGCAGGTAGCTGAGAACAGGAACTGCCTCATGGAGCGGTGAGGAAGTAATTCTGGAGAAAATTTCTTTCGCAAGAATCATTGGTATGCTGTGAGACCTAGCTACATCCCCCAAGAAAAAGGGGTGTGAGATGCCTCTTCCTCACCCTAAAAGAAGTGGAGGAGCAACGAATCCGTTCAGTGAGCTTGTTGTCAGTCTCCAGCAGCTGGGTAGACAGATGTCTGTCTTGTACCGGAAGAAACACACAACTTGCTTCCTGTTCTGGTGGTGGGAATGAAGCAGAGGCTGCTCCTGCCCTGGGCATGTCCTCCCAGAATTTGTGGGGGTAAAGGGTGCATGAGCATCCGCAGGGCCAGATGCAGCCACACCAGAGAAAAGCATTTTTGACCTTGTTCAAGGAAGACAATTACAAAAGTGAACAGATTACTTGTTGATTCAGGTTGTGGTCACACATGCTTACTCAGAGGTATTTCAAGATGCACACTTATGACTTCTGCACTTGCATTTGTTACATGTTAATAAAAACTGCTTTTTGAAAAGGGTGAAGAAGACTCATCAGAGAGAAGTTAAAGGTATTGCTGGATTCCTCCAGGCTGCAGAAAGAGTGAGGGAAAATTTGGGGGAGGACACATCAACCCCACAAAGGGAATTTGGGTGAGAGGACCTCAGCAACAGAGGAGGTTTCAAAAGGCCTCATGGAATCCAAGAGGAAGAGCCAGCTTGAAACCCTGGCAGGTCCCAGAGAGCCCACAGCTTGCTCTCAACAGGTCCACACCTCATCCCCCTCCCTACTCTCCCACACTGGGGTCATCAGAAACTCAGAAGTTAGGGGTGGAAGACTGGGAAGAAGGACTGTGAAAGCCCAGCCCCCTCACTGACTGCAGCTGTTTTGTTCCGGTTTGGTTTTTAAACAGCAGATCTACCGAAGGAAGAGTGAGTTCCTGAAACTCAGCGAAACTCTTAATGGAGCTTGTACTAGTACGTGTGTTTGAAATTCTAAGTACAAATCAAAACTATGTTTTGCAACTCAAATAACTCCTAGATTTTCTGTTACTTGAGTGACAAAAAAGTCAAGTTTTCCTCCAGGGGCAGGGGAAAAGCTAGCCCTCCAGAGTGAGCTAAAGGACAATGGGAGAAGAAATTAAAGCTGCTTTGTTCTTATGCCCAAGAAGTCCATTTGTTCAATTTACCAACTGCAGTAGTTTGAAAGGAAGGCTCTGATATTTTTCCAGAGTAGCAAGCAGCAAAAGTTGATTATTGTAAATGAATGCAGTGCTATCCAGTAGAAATACAATGCAAACTGCATATGTGATTTAAAGTTTTCTGGTAGCCACATTAAAACAGGAAAATAAACAGGTGAAATAAAGGAAAAAGAACTCATGGACATGGACAACAATGTGCTGATCGTCGGGGAGGGGGAAGTTGGTATGGGGGATAAATGGTAATGGAAAAAATACAATAAAAATACAAATAAAAAGAGTGTAAAAATAAATAAAATCAATAAATAGAAATTAAAAAATAATATCATTTTATTTACCTAATACATCTCAAATATTACCAACATGTAATGAATATAAAATATTTTAATGAGATATTTTACATTTATTTTTTATTTTTGCACTTATTCTTTGAAGTCTGGCTGTGTCTTACACTTCCATCACATCTCGATTTGGACTACCCACACTCGCTCAGTAGCCACATGTGGCTAGTGACTGCCAAATCTGACAGTGCGGTTGTCGAGTTACTGATGGGCTGGAAAGTTATTTCAGAGAATGAGAGGACTCCACGCTTGAGAGATGAAGTTGAGGCAGTGTTGCCAAGGAGAGCAAGAAGATGATTTAAGTTTCTGTTTTCACTTAAGTTTTGTGTAATGCGAAAACATCTGGAAGGATATTGGGCAAAGCAGTAATTGGAGATGGAGGAGAGCTGCAGGTTCCTGCATGATTCCACCATCCACGTTGTCAGTGGAAACTGATCTAAATCAGCCAGGAAGAGAGGAAATTGAAAGTCTGATCCAAGGAAGTAAAAATAAATTCAGCACAGTTTTCTGAAGTAATAACTACTGCGTTTATATATACATTAAAATGAGCACAATATGCCCCCAAGGGGCTGTTGCTGCTCTTTGCACAAACCAGCAGTGCTTGTTTGAAATAAAAAGTATCCCCCTGTATGCTTAGTATTATACAAGGGGTAAGTACAGCTATTGTTCTGGTTTGGCTGACGAGAAAACTGAAACTTAGATAAGAGCCACCAATCAACTTCCTTTTAGAGAGTTTTCATTGAGGGAGACTTGGAAACCACCAGGTACAAAATTTTCCTTCACAGATGAGCAATCTGCTGCTGGGAGAAGCAAGTTGCTTAAAACCACATGCATAACCAGACAGAAGTCTTCAGGTTTGAAATCCAGTGCTTCTGTATATCAATCACATCATGATTTTAGGGGAACTAAAGTGGATTGATCCCCTGTTTCCTCAAAACAACACTTATAGAGCAGAAATGATGATTAGTTTTTTAAAACATAAGGCTTTTTATTATACGAGGAGTAAAAGGTCTTCTGGCAGTGTGACTTGGCTGCGAGGGAGGCTATGATCTGTCACATGTAAGACAAAACCATGGATGTCTTTGATGAAAGAATGGGGCAAGAGTGCAGGAGCAGGTGGGTGCAGTGTGGGCAGAAGTGGAGGTGTGGGGAAACAGGGTAAGGTCAAAGGAATTGGAAGACCAGAACACTGACCATTTGTCCAGGGCACTGATAAATTGGTACAGCGTTTATTTTGGTTGCTGGGTTGGGGAGTCTTAGAAGAGAAATGGGTGTGGGTGGAACTTTTTGATATAAGGAGTTAGACTTGAGAAGTCATCAAGTAAAAAATACATCATCTGAATATTGTATTGTGTGTTCACCACCCCAAGTCAAGTTACCTTCTCTCACCATTTATTTCTCCTTTACCCTCTTCCACCTCCTCCCACAACCTGCTTTTCCTTTGGTAATCACCATACTGTTGTCTATGTCTGTATTTTTTTTCCTTTGCTTATCCCTTCACCCTTTTCACCCAGCCTCCAACCCCTTTCCTCTGACTGCTAGCAGTTTGTTCTCTGTAACTATAAGTCGGTTTCTATTTTGTTTGTTAGTTTATTTTGTTCATTAGATTCTACATATAAGTGAAATCGTATGGCACTTGTCTTTCTCTAACTGGCTTATTTCACTTAGCATAATACTCTCCAGGTCCATCCATGCTGTCACAAAAGGTAAGATTTCCTAGAATTGTATATCTGAAACCTATATAATTTTATTAACCAATAAATTATATAAAGTCCAATAAATTCAATAAAATAAAATAAAATTAGTACCAATTTAAGGCAAACAGAATAACAAGAAAACAAAACCAATAGTAAAATGATTCATCTGGAATCAAAACCCAAATATCACCAATATTGTTTAGAATTGTAGTTTCTGAGTGTAAGGGATTCAGAGAGCTGGTAGACCAGCACCATCTGATAGGAATATAATGCAAGCCACATGTGTAATTTAACATTTTCAGGAGTCACATTTAAAAAATAAAAAGAAATAGGTGAAGTTAATTTTTGATAATATATTTTATTAAAGCAATGTGTTTAAAATATTAACATTTCACCAAGTAATCCATATAAACGTATTAATGAGGTATTTCACATTCCTTTCCTCATACTAAAGGGTGTCTTCAAAATCTGGTGTGCATTTTGCACTTCTCGCTCATCTCGGTTCAGACTGATTATATTTCAAGTACTCGGCAGCCACATGAGGTTATTACACCGAACAGCGTAGATCTAGACGGCTTTCTTTGCATTGTCACCTTTTCGCCCTTTAATAAACTTTTAAAAATGTGTGATTATTTTTATACAAAATTTCAAAACAAGCTAAGCTAAAAAAAATTGTTGCTTAGAGATACGTATGTGGGTGATAAAATTAGCATAAAATGAAGGGGGGTGATTATCACAAAGGTAAGCATATACGTATTTTCTTTATTCCATGGGGAATACGTGATAGAATTAGAAAAAAATAAGTAAGGGAGATGATATTTAAAACCTCCCCAAATCCAGGATGTACATCCAGGCCGGTAAGCGGGGCAGAACCGAGCGGAGGAGCGGAGTGAGAGGCAGTTTGCCCGGAGGAACTCACCCTGGGAGCGCCTAAACAAAACACTACCCCAAGCAACGGGTGAACCTCGCAGGCCGGAGGCGTAACTGGAGAGGCCAGTGGAACCAGCAGGGCCGAGACTGGCAGAAAAGGCAGTGGGGAACTGGGGAGCAGAGGGTGATAGGAAGTGGCGGTGAACGGCAGACACCATTGCTCCCTCCCAGGCCCCGCCCCCAGAGGAAACGTCACAAAAAAGCGACCCAGGTTACCAGGCACCAACAAACACCTAAGACTCCGACAGGGGCGCTGAGATAAAAAAGAATGAAAATGGCCAAAACGAAAGATCAGAACAAATTACAACTAATGAACGAAGAGATAGCCAAATTAACAGATGCCCAGTTTAAAACACTGGTAATCAGGATGCTCACAAAACTGGAATAAATAGTTGAACACATGAACAAAACGATAAAGATAACGGAGGAAGATTTACAGGGAACCAATAGGGAAAAAAAGGAAGCTGGGACTCAAACCAATGGGGTGGACCAGAAGGAAGAAACAAGAATTCAAACAAATGAGGAGGGACTCAGGAACCTCAGAGACATCTGTAAACGACCCAACATCTGGATCATAGGCCTGCCAGAAGGACAAGAGGAACACCAAGAAATTGAACGTATTTTTGAACAGATAATGAACGAGAACTTCCCAAATCTGGCACAGGAAATAGGCTTCCTGGAAATCCAAGAAGCTCAGAGAACCCCAAAGAAGCGGGACCCAAAGAGGAACACACCAAGGCACATCATAATAACATTACCCAAGGTCAAGAATAAGGAAGGAATCTTACAAGCAGCAAGAGAAAAGGAGACAGTTACCTACAAAGGAATTCCCATAAGACTGTCAGCGGATTTCTCTAAGGAGACCTTCCAAGCAAGAAGGGGCTGGAGAGAAATATTTCAAATCATGAAAAGCAAGGACCTTCAACCAAGAATAATCTATCCAGCAAAACTGTCATTTAAAATGGAAGGGCAGATAAAGTGCTTCTCAGATAAGGTCAAGTTCAAGGAGTACATCATCACGCAGCCTTTACTATATGAAATGTTAAGGGGTTTTATATAAGGACTCATGAGAGAAGGCACCAAGGCCAGATCAGCTACCAGGGAACTCAGATCAGCCACAGCCAAGACGCTTATGAGGTAAGCAAGCAAAATACAACCAGAGAAACAAATGATAACCAGAGACATTGAAATTTAGAACATTCTGGCAGTAACCAGAGGGGAGGGGGAAGGGGAAAAGGGGGACAAGGGTATTCAGGAACTGCTATAAAGGACACATGGGCAAAACCAAGGGGGAGGGTGGAAGCAAGGGAGGGAGGTGGGTTTGCCTGGGGTTGGGGGTGGGGGTAAATGCAGACAACTGTAACTGAACAACAATAAAATAATTAAAAAAAAAAACCTCCCCAAATCCCACCAATTAGAGATGACCACTGTAATTTGGGGGGATGGAGGAAGCACCATTTTAAGAAGAGAAGAACCTGGAACTGAATGATGAGTGAGCATGGATGCATCCCGGGTGGGGCGGGCACAGCCTGTGGCGTCGTGGGCCTAGGTCATCGCCTGCTGAAGGGAGTTGTCTAAGGCAGGACCCGGAAGACTGCTGACGAAAGGAAGTGGGTGCATTTGGAACATTTGAGGAAGGCGGGCCATGCTGAATCCTTGGTCAAGTCTGATGATTTCCATAGGAGGACACCCTGAAAGATGAGAGAGCAATTAAGGAAATTGACTTTTTTTTCTCTTTCAGGCATGAACTTAACCAATTTACTGGAATCTTTGAAAGAGTTTACTAGAAAAAACCCAACAAGCCAATAATCTCACAAAACCATTAGGTACTCAGGGTTGCTGGAAGGGCGGCTGTTAAGTGCACAGTCTATGTCCAATTTGTGCTGTCATCTTGGAATGGGGATGACATTGGAATGACGAGTTATATTGAAAAGCTGTTAAAAGCTAGAAAAATCATGTCTAATCCATAAATGGAAAACTGTCACTCCCTTATGCTTCATATGACTCAGGTTGACGGTAATTCAAGCAAAGCTTCTGAGTTTTTAGCCAACCCTCAAGGCAAAGAAAAGAAACCATTCAGAGAAATGGAGCCAGTAGGTAAGTGCCTGTGGACAGGAAATTTGAATAACACAACTTACTGAGGAGGAGAGAAAATCTGAGCAAAGAGAAGGCATGTAGCTGCAAATGTGAAACCTGGCTAGTGGTTTAGGAGGTGAAACCCTCTTGATTTAGGACTGTGATCTTCAATGACCTTGCTCTGCCCAGTGGACTGGAATATGTATCCACAGACACAAAAACTCCCCTGAAAGATTGAAGGGGAGCCTACATACCACCCAGTTCCCTCTCTCTATCCCATTCTGCTCAGTCATCAAGAGTTTGTGTCTGCATCGTTGGTCTCCTCAGCTAAGAGAACTGCTTGAAAGCTGGGGTTTTCAGGGCTTTCCTTTCTCTCTGCTGAGATCTGGGAACCCCTATGAAATCTAAATAGCAGCTGGAGGTTGTTGGTTACATTAGGGGAAAATCCTCTGAGAAACACATAACGTGTAAAAGCCACCACAGCATGGATGCCTGCGGGTCCCCTCTGATTCTGGGCTCCAGCACCGTGGCAGCCCCACTGTTATGCCATAAAAACACTCGCAAACAGCAAGCCTGGGGACACAGATGTGCATCGCCAACTCACAGCAGTCTTAGCAACACGGCTTTTGATATTTTGGGAAGTGCTTTTTGCTGAGCCGTTTCAAGTGCTACCCCAGATAGATCAGAGAGCTGTTTTCTTCTCCATTTAACTCAATGCAGCCTTGATCGTGGAGCTGGGGATGGTTAGATCCTCAGATATTAGGCCTGCTCCATTGAGTTGATTGAGGCCATGTGCTGTTGATCCTCCCCGCCGGCCATCCTGGCTTCTTTTATTGCTGCCCACGTGTGGATAGGCTCAAAAGACACACACACTTGCCTGCTGCAAAGATATTCATGGTCCCCCCCCCCTCCGCCAAACAAGCCAAAATACGTGGCAACATTAAAAAGAGCATTCGCAAGGGACTCAGAGCCTAGCCTCTGGTCTTCGTTGTGCCAAGACTGACCCAAGTGACCTTGGAGAAGTCTAATCACTTCTTGGAGGTTCAGAAAGACTGGGGTGAGCTAACACTGTTGGCTTTAAATTCAGGATCTGGGGAGCCTGCTCAGTGGTTCTTAGAAGTGGACACAAGAAGAGGAACAGGGGCCTTCTAGCATCTTCCACCCACCCCAACTGGAACAGGTCAACTTTTATCTGTTGACTACTTTACTTACTGGGATCTCCTAGAAGCATAAGTTGAAAGAAAGGGCTAACAAGGCTTAAAAATATTCAAAACCACTTAACTACATGAGCTTTCACTTATAAAATTCTGATTTTGTTATTTTTCCAATGTTTGTTGAATTTTGGACATTTTGCAAAATGTTTGTTGATGGCTGATACAGCAGATTCCTTGTTGACTTTTGTATTATTCCATGGAGTATATTAAAGACTATAGAGAGACCTATAATACTTTTTGTTATTTCTTCTAGAGGGAAGGCTGTTACCTTAATGATTACAGTAGTGGCTGCTTTTAATAATGGTTGGAACATATAATTAGAACTCGAGAGCCTGGTTCTAGTTATGACTGTGCCACTATCCATGGCCTTGAACACATCCTTAATTCTTCTGGAAAGGAGGCAGTATACTGTGTGATTAGAAGGCTGAGATGTGGAGTCAGACTGCCTGGTTCAAAGTTCAGCTCTACCATTTACTAGCAAAATGTTTTGGGGTAAATTTTTTCACCTCTCTGTGCTTCAATTTTGTCATCTCTAAAATGGGGACAATAATACTACCTACCTCATTTGGCTGTTATGAATGTTAAGTAAGTTAATCTATGCAAAGTAATTAACATTCACCCAATTAGCTATGGTCACCCTTTGGGTCTTATTTTCCCCTTGTGTGTATGTAATTTGAAGTAGTGTGATAGGGGATGGATAAAGTCATCAACTATTTTATTAGACTGCACACCCTTGGGGTCTAAAACAGTGACTGGCACATAATAGGTATTCAATATATGCTCATTGACTGAATGTTTAAGAATCTTCATATTTTCTTATAAGAACATCCATTTTGCTGAAATATTACCACATGAAATTAAAAACATTTGGAGTGTTAAGATGAATAAATGAAGAACATCAACTATTTATGGTAAACTTACTCTTCTGGTCAGACTTCAGTCAGGAAAATGAATGAGCTCAAGCCAAATCATTCAATCAGATCATTGAACAAGGGGAACTCTTTACATAGAGGCCAGGAGAGCTAGAAAGCCAGCAGGGGATGGTGAGGCAGCCCACAGATTAGCCACTACCACTCTTAGTTGAGTTGAGGAAAAGTGAGAAGGTGGAGCTGCTGGAGCCCACATGCCAAGGCACCCAGCAGGAGTTGGAAGCTGGGACAGCTTCATAGAGAGCTCCTCACCTCCAACTCCTGCTATTGGTCAGATCCATCCAGAAGCCAGCTAGCAAAGGAGGATGGGAATTGTAGTTTGCAGAGGTACGCATAAGGACTGCAAGTGGATCTGAGGGCAAACAGGTCCAGGTCCAGCACCTCAACTAAGCTGTGAACCAGATACATTCTAGACGAGGGGCTTGCAAACTATGGCCCAAATTTGGTCTGAATTTGACTATAGGTCAAATTCAGTGTCCTGCCTGATTTTGTAAATAAGGTTTTATTGGAACACAGCCACACCCGCTCACTAACGTGTTGTCCTTGGCAGCTTTCTCACTACATGGGTAGAGTCGAGTCATTGGGATGGAGACCATATGGCCTACAAAGCCTAAAACATTTATTATCTGGCCTTTTAAAGAAAAGTTTGCCCATTTTTCTTCTAGATTATGCCTAACCCTCAGAACCACCTGCAGAGTATTTCTATCCTTCTTTTAAAAATAGAGAAACAAGCTCAGAAAATGTACCTGACTTGCCTGGGGACAAGAATGCCAGGCCTGAATGAAACTGGCGTTAGACTTACATCCCATCAATTACTAAAGTCCAAGTGCTTTCATTGCACCCATCTGCCTTCTTAACCTAGCAAGGTCACTGCCACAGGTGCCCCTGTGTCCTGCTGAGCCTCCTGAGCCTCTGCTGAAGGAAAAGCATGCCTTGGTTTGATATCTTTCCATGGTGTGTCTCTGCCTTTGCCTCACCATGAAGTGCATGGTAGCTGAGGAGTCAGAGGTTGTGAGTGTTGGAATGGACCATAGGTCATTTCACGGGAGAGAATCAGAAACATTCTACAGCTTGAAGTTTCCTGTTAGACCATCCTTTTCAGGTAGGCAGCTGGCTCTTAAGAAACTCACTCTACCCCTCTCCTAGTCTGCACAGTCATCACAGCTAAGCAGTCACAGCAAAAGATTTGGGAGAATGTCTCTGACCTAATGGAAATCAATGTTAAAACAAGATTTGCTCTCCAAAATTTACAGTATAGCCAACTCTTTAGGAATGCACATCTTGTAAACCTAAGCATACCTGTCTGATGAAAAAAGAAAACAACCCTTAAAATGGAATATTATTGCCAACATTTCTCTGAATTGCTTGGAGAGTCATCTTAGGTAATAACGTTTATAAGTCAAGCTTATAAATACTGTTTTTGTGTCTAACAATAACAGCAGGAAGAAGCTCTTGAAATACATGTGAATTTATATTTGCTGGGAATTCCAAGTGATTGTGTGGTAGACACTGTTTGCATTTGCTTTGCTCACACAGATGGCAAGAGATGCATTTCTGGGAAAAACTTAAAGGATAAGCCGAAAGCTCATGAAATTAATGAAATTTGGATTTACATGTGATGACACAAAAGAGACAGAGCCAGGGCCATGGTATTATTTGGCTAAGCATTTAGCCAACACAGGTGTTTTGATAATGTAATAAGTGTGTTCTTCTGCCTCCATAAACCGTACTCCTGACCCAGTCCTCATAGGATAACTGACATCAGTTGTGTTGATAAAGCCATGATGAAGTTCTGCTGACCACCCAAACCCTCCTCCTGCCTGACTTCACTCTGAGAGCCAGCAGAATGCTGTAGCCAAAGGAGGTATTGATGGTGTCCCTGTCGTCCTCGGTGTGGGCAGTAGACACTTGCTTCAAAGAGT
Organism: Micronycteris hirsuta; assembly: GCA_004026765.1. Taxonomy (NCBI): domain Eukaryota; kingdom Metazoa; phylum Chordata; class Mammalia; order Chiroptera; family Phyllostomidae; genus Micronycteris; species Micronycteris hirsuta. The sequence goes on along the minus strand of PVJI01006955.1, from coordinate 57,440 downwards.
CTCTGGAGCTCAGGAATCTATCTTGGAGATCCTGGGCAAATTGGTAACCCTCTAAATCCAGAAGTCCACTACTACTTCATGAGAAGTAATACAACGGCATAGGAAAAGCTTGGGTTTCAGAGGCTAAAACACCTGGCTTTAAATCCTTCCATTTATTAGGCACAATCTAGTCCCTCATCCAGGCCTGAGAGGGAGGTGGGGGTGTCTCTATGGCAGGCTGGATAGTGGTTCCCAAAGACTTCCAGGTCCCAATCCTTGGAATCCTGGGAATGTTACCTTATGTGGAAAACAGGTCTGTGCAGATATGATTAAATTCAGAGTCTCCAGATGGGGAGTTTATCTTGGGTTGTCTGGGTGGACCCTAAATGTAATCACAAGTGTCCCTGTTAGTCTGACACAGAGATGAAGAAGGTAATGTGATAATAATGGAAGCAGAAGGAGATTTGAAGAGGCTACATTACTGGCTTTGAAGATGGGGGAAGGAACCATGAGCCAAGGAACCCAGGGACTGCTATAAGCCACCAGAAGTTAGAAAAATGCAGAGAAATGAATTCTCTCCTAGAGTCTCTGAAGGGAGCATGACCCTGGTGACACCTTAATTTTAGACCAGTGAAACTGGTTTTGGCCTTCTGGTCTCCACAACTATAAGAGAATAAATGTGTGGGTTTTTATTTTTATTTTTTGCCACCTAGTTTGGGGCATTTGTTCTAGTGCCCACAGGAAATTAATACAGTCTTCCACTACAGTTATGGTGTGTAAGAATCGTGCTTGAGAAAGAAGGCCAAATGAAGTCAGATAATCATGTCCAAAGCAAATGGGCACAATAAAAACAGCAGGAAGAAGCTCCTGAAATATACATGAGTTATAAGTTGGGAGTATCTTAGGTGACTTTGGGGCCAAGTGCAGTAACTATGAGAATATACACACCCGCTCCACCAAGCTTAGGCTGCAGTGTAAGAAGCTGCTCCTGACTAAGGTCTCTGACGTGACTTCGGCCCACCATTCTCTCTGACCCCCGCCTCTGTTCCCCTCCTGTCCCACCTCTGTTTTTCTTTGGCATTCTGCCCACCTGATTCAAAGCCATGTCACTCATGTCGACCTGGAACTCAGGTTCTGGGATGGTGGTGAGGGACACCTCTTCTGGATCTCATGTCCCTGATCAGGAACTGTGCCTCACCCAGTCTTCCCTTTCCCTGCTGGAGAGTATTGGTCCGAGCTGGTGAGTGGGAGATGGCTGGATGATTTTCAGGGAGGAGGTCCATCAGCAGAACCTGAGGACCCAGGGAGAGGAAGAAGCTGTGGGGGAGGAAAAGGCTACATGGTCAACTCATGTGGCCTCAAACTCAGGCTAGTGTCTGTGAGCTAAAGAGAACTACTGCTCTCCTCCTCATTCTAGAGCTCCAAATGTGTTTCCACAGAATTCAAGGGAGCCTTGACTAAGACAATGGCTCTGCTGCCTAAAGGAGCAAGTGGGCAGGTGAGACACCCTGATGGGGGCTTCAGATGCCCATACAGATGATCTAGACAAATGATCAATATTAAGATTGACTTACAGAGTTCTTGGGACATTGGAGGCAGGTCACACACACTCTCTTACACACACACACGTCTCTCAGGGCTGCTTAGTGTAAGAACTTCAGTATCTCTGGGAGCAGAGTCCCGGACAATCATCAGCATAGTTAAAAACAGGAGTCGCCAAAGCAGCCATGATCACAACAAAACTTTCATTTTCCTACCTTCAAAGAAAAGTAGCAATTAAAACCTTTGCAAAGAACTTCAAAGACTTACTCATATGCTCAAGGCCTCTGGTCAACTGTTTGCACCCCTGGAGGGAAGGCAGCCCAAAGTCAGGAGCAATCAGGCGGACGATCAGACCCGAACTTGGAGCCAGTCTAAGAGCAGCATGGTATTGCAGCCCAGTTGTCTCCTGGCCTAGTGTGGAAGTGGAAGCTGGAGGAAGGATGACTTAGGATGAATGGCACCCTGCCTGCTGCTCTCCTGTAGAATCAAAGCCAGTGTCGCTTCTTCTGGAGTCCAGATAGATCCATAATAGCTGGTCTAGTGGTTCTTCTAAATCTGACCTGGAGCGGTGCCAACTGGTCCTCAGCCCAAGGATTAAAGAGTTATTTATTTACAAATAGTCAGAGCCCTGCTGTTAGGGCAATGAGCTCTCTTATCCAGCTAGACAGCGCTGAATCTGAGAATAATTACACTCCCCTCGGTGAGGTAAGCAAGTGAGGAAGTCAGAGACAGCCTTTATTGGTCTTCAGAGATGGAACTGAAATTAAGCAATCACTTCCTTTGTCCTGACCCTGTGGCCTGAGCTCACAGATGTCCTCTCTGGATTCAGTGACAGAGCAGGGAAAGGCCCCATCAATTCTCAGTTTGCAAGGTGGTGACAAGAACAACTGAGGGGGGTGGGGGTAGAGAATTCCAAGGGAGTGGATCCCAGATGTGGAGGAGACTTGGAAGAGGACTTCACAGAAGATTGAGGGGTTAGCCAGAAACCAGGAAAGAGGGTGCCAGCCTTGGACACCTCCTTTAGAAGGTCTCAGGCTAGAAGGCCTTCCTCTGGGCTTCCAAAATAATAGCAAGTTCAATAAAATTCCAATGTTTGTTCTTCCCACTGTGGGACCTGTTAGATTCTTCAGTAAAAAAATGCCACATGATTGGCCCAGGTAAGTTGGGTAAAGGTGAGGGAAGGGACAGCAATGACAGCCCATTTTCTTTAGAGTGCTGGCTGGACAGGGCTAGAGATGGGAATTTGGTGGGCCAGGAGAAACAGAGAAAGACGGAATTCCTTGAATATTACCTGGCTTAGTAAAGCACAAATGTGCTGGCTTATGACATGTTGGCTGCTACCATTTCACTGAAAAGGTTACAAAATACCAAGCACGTTCCTATGCTTGGCCAGGAGGCCATGCCATACATTGGTTAGGCTCACTGATGCTGACTTAAGATGGCCTGAGTATGGAGCCTCATTCCGCTACTTAATACCTGTGGGACTGTTGACACAATCTTGCCATAACTCAGTTTCCTCACTTAAAAAGTGGTGCTACTCATCATGTCCCTGGGAGGATTAAATGAGATAATGCATGTACAGCATGTGGCTGTATTAGTTTCCATTGGCTGCTATAACAAATCACCACAAACTTGGCTTAAACCAACGTAATTTATTATCTTACAGTTCTGAAGGTCAGGAGTTTGAAATGGGTCTCACTGATCTGAAAATCAAGGTGCCAGGAGGATTGCATCTTTTTCTGGAGGCTCTAGGGTTGAAGTCATTTTCTTGCTTTTTGCAGCATCTAGGGTCACCTGCTTTCCTTGGCTTGTGGCTCCTTCCTCCATCTTCAAAGCCAGAAATGTAACATCTTCATGTCTCTCCATGACCTGACTTCCTCCCTCGCTTATAAGGACTCTTTTGATTCATTGGACTCACCCAGATAATCCAGGATAATGTCTTCATTTTAGGATCCTTAATTTAATCACAACTTTGAAGTCCCTTTTGCCAGGTAGGGGAATATATTCACACGTTTTGGGAATTAGGATGGAAATGCCTTCAGTGGAGGAGGGTGGTTTATTGTTTGACCAGCACCTTGGCTTAAGTTGAAAGCTTAATATATATTGGCTACTATACTTTTTCTCATACCTCTACCAAGTACAAAATCACAAATGGAGAAAAGAATGCTTTCTCCTTTGACCTGGACACCACTAAACTTTGGTGCACTAAGGATAAGAATACACCACAGAGGCAGTGGAAAAGGTGCTCTGTTGAGTTTGCTGGTCTCCAGCGAAGGTATCCATGGTGCCTCCCATGAGTAGTGTTACTCCTCAAGTAGGGGGCAGAAATAGTTAGTCTCTGTTAGAAACAGTGATACCTAGTGGGTGTTCCAGAGATGGCGACGCTTATTGATGCCTAGCAGAAGCAGCCATGATGCCTTGTGGGAGCAATGGGCTAGTGTGTTGCCCTTGTCTTTCCATAGCTTTACAGGCTTTTAGAGCCCCAGAATTAAAGCAAGAGAGGAAGAAAATGGCAATTGCTATGTGGTGAATTTCCAGACTTGTTGCCAAGCACATGTGTAACCCCACTGGGTATGCCAAAGATAATGGGAAGGTCTTTGCAGGGGCTGAAACTCCTGCAGTAGCAGGTAGTGGCAAGAGCAGATTAAATGCAGATTCTTTCTCTTGGTAAATGTATTGAGCATATGTTTTTACTCAGATGCTAAGATTCTTGGGGCTTTGCTGACACTTAAAGAGATTGCCCATCCCAGGGTTACCTAATTCCAAGAGATAGCAAACAACTCATTGGGAAGGGTACCTTTTCTAGGCAAACTAACCAATCTGAAGCCCAGACCCCAACCACCTCCTTTATCAGGCTCTCACAGGGCTGTCAACTAAGGGAACTCTCCCCCTGCCCTAACCACCCCAGGGTTGGGTACCAGGCAACTCAGGACACTCCCTATCTCCCAGAGCCCACCAAAAGCATTCTGGGTAAATCTGCTTACCCTGCCTCACTCCTTCCTTCCGGTGGAAGCCATAAAAAAGGCTCTTGCTCACTGTCTCCCTGCACTCCTGCCTCCTGACTGATCCTTATGTTTCCCAGGTGGCATGCCCCATCCTCCTGGGAGCTATGAGCAGCAAGCTATCTTTTCAGTGGTAGTCATCTCCTAATGTGTTGGCCTCACCACACCTGAATAATACATTCAGGTATTAGGAAAAATATGTGTCCATATTTAACCCTGGACTGGTGTGGCTGAGGAAACCCAGGTTATATAAGCCAAGTTCTTAGCCCAGTATCAAGCACCTTGGGGGGCTCTGGAAATGCCTGACCTCATTACTCCCTCTCTCCTCCATTCCTTGACTGTGACCTCATTGACTTGCTCTAGATGCTCTAATCTTTCCCAGCAGCCTCATTGCTTACACCTCTCAGTTGATGCTGGCGTCGTTCCTCTGCCCAGAATGCTGCTTAAGCACTCCTCTCCTCTTGCTGCCCCACTTTGAGAGGCAGAGGGTGATGTCAGAGTGTGGCAGGTGCATCAGCGTTTGCATTGCTCAGGCAGTGCTGACAGACCCTGAGGTTGCACTCACAGTCAATGATCTGTCGATAATCTCATCTTGGAAGCTGCGTGTTCCTCCTCTTGGACTTGATCCAGATGTTACACAGATGAACTCTTATGGGCCAATTTATTAACCCTTCACTAGGATGACTCTGTAGTTGATTGTTCAATTTTCTTAATTTGGTTATCTCTTCCTACCCCACCTCTCCAACCCTCTGTGCAGTCTAGAACTTACTTCTTGGATTGGTCACTCCTTATTAGCACCTCCTCCAGAAAAGTGCCCTGGAGAGAGGGTTGTCTTAACTGGTTTCCCCTAAAAGAAGAGCCTGAGATAGGTAATTGATTTGGGAGTGATTCTTAGAAGCTGGAGTGTGGGAGTGAGGAGTGAAATAGAGGAGAAAAAGACAACAGAGAACATGCCATTGTGGGCAACTGAGGTTCAGCACCCTGGGGACCTCTGAGGAACTTTGTAGAAGGCCCCTCAGGATTGTCCTACATGTCAGGAGCCTGTGACATTTATCCACCAGCTCCTGTGACTGAGTCACAGAGGGTTTTCCTGAGGTGATTCCTCCTCCCTGCTTCTGGGATGAGACTGATCCTAGGCTGAGACTGGTCCTTCAGGGCTAGGAGAAGGGCTGCTGGCAGAAGGGCAGGGAGGCCCTTGAGATGAGACTCTTGAGATGGAAAGATGGCATCATGCCCACCTCAGGCATGCTCAGATCAGGTGGGCTTCTAAAAGGTGTCCCATGGAGGGGGAAATGTAACTCAGTTAGCAGTAGTTTGAGAGAAAGATTTGAAATACTAGAGTTTAAAAGTGATGACCTAAATTGATGGTTTCAAAATTACCTGTAGCTCTTATCTGCCTGTGTTATTCTTTCTCCTCCTATGGCCAAGGACTTCACCTGTTTATACTAATGATTCATTTAGGATAGATGATTAACACTTTATTGGTTACTTAGACTCCCTCTGCCTAGATACCCTTGCATTGTTATTATTCCTTCTCTAATTTGATCAATAAATTAATTAACATATTCATCCCCAAAGTGAATATTTGGAGATGGGAAGGCATATGATTTTCCTCCTTTTCACTTTTCTCCCAGCAGAGCAGGTCCTGGGCAAACTTTGTTGTCTCAAAGAAGATTTCCCTTAGGGCTGAACACAGTGGAAGCCAGCCAGGATTTCTGTTTTTTATGGGATGTTAGAGGTTAGAGTGTTTGCAGCCTCAAAAAGGTGAACTTGGTGATTAAACAGTCTGTTTTAGAGAAACCCTCCTATGCCCCAAAGAGAAGGAGATGGCCCTTGGCTGGAGGGAGGAAGAGGTGAGGAAGAGAGAGCCCCAGAAGTAGTGGGGATCCAGATCCTGCTCCCTGTAAGGGCTCTCAGGATGGGATAAGCCTCGAAAGTGAAATGGTTGAGTGATACATCTAATTCCTATGTCCCAACCTGGTGCAGAAGTACCAGGAGGGGCTGCAAACAGAGACAGTGAGTACCTTAGCAGCAACCTGTTCAGACAGGTGATGAATCCCCCTACCATAATGCTTCGGCAGAGTGTAAGATCTTGGGTTTTTGATATGACCTTTAGTAAGGGGGAAGGAAAACTAAGGAAGGACTGAGGATAAGTTTCCTGCCATCCTAGTGAAGGGGGTGGGGCTTGAAATTGGTAATACATTGATTTATTCAAAACAAGGGGTTTTTGGACTTAGATGCATACCCACGACACAAACAGTTATCAAGTATTTACTCAGATTAGGCATTGTGTTTGACATTGACAGTATAAATATAACTAAGACCTAGCCCCTTGTTTCAAAGGTGCACACATGCAGTCAAAGAAGCAGATGTATAAGATGGTGATTCAAATGTATGTGTAATATATGTATAATAATAGATGTCTACAGGTATTATGGAGCCCAAGGAGAGGGGTAGGGAGGAAAATTAAGAGAAAGGTTCTTGAAAGAGGTGAAGCTGAAATTGAGCGTTAACGGGGAGCAGGAATTACCCATGCGGAGAATGGGTGGGCGTGGGAGGAGGCTGCATGGGCAGTGAGAACAGCGTGAGGAGCGAGTTAGAGGGTGTGTGTGAGTTTTCTATTGCTGCATAGCAAATCATTCCAAATTTAGCAGCTTAAAATGACACATATATTTATTATCTCACAGTTTTTGTGGGTCAGGACTCAAGGCACTGCTTAGCCAGAGTCTCTGTTTCAAGGTGTCACCCTGTGCAAAACCCAATAATACAATTTTCATGGTTCGATGGTGAGACTACAATTAAGAAAAATAACTCCCCTGTAATACATAATCTCTCCAGCCCATCTCGATTAATATGCTGGTTAATTTATTCCTTTCAGCCTACCACCAGAAACTGTGGTTCAATGTCACTTTGTGTTTTGGAAGGAGATAAACTTTTACTGAAATGCATGACTCTGACCTTGGACACTGCATTATCATTAACTTCACCTTTTCACGAGTTTTTAAATGTATCCATCCGAACAGTAATTGTGTGAACATGATGTTGATACTTTCCCAAGAAATGGCCAATACCAACAATAGCTCAGGAATGTGATTTTGACAAGGCTGGATTTGACAATTTGCACATTTTGAGAAACTGTTAGAATTTCCGAGTGAGGCATTGCAACCAAGGGGGCCCAGGCTCCTGGATTTACCTGAAGCTTATTATAACCTGCTCAGCATACTGATTCCAGAGGGACTCAGCATTCTCATAGGTTGTTATCTTCTCAGCATCTTTCAATTAACCTGCTCCCAAGCTAGCTTTGGAATCCAGGGCTCCCAGTAGGATTCCATGTGATATGTAATCTTGGGTCCAATTATCCTAATATTGGGTTTACACAGTGTTTAAAAGAAGAGTGTCGGGGTCACTGCTCTTTGGGAGCTGTTTATTCTGGAATTTCCCTGAAGCATTTGTGTGTTTTTTGGCCCCAGAAGTTGCTGTGCTTGTGTTGAAGGTTGCATTCTGAAAGAGGACCTTAAATCACAGTCCCCAATTCCTCTGTTATAACTGCTCTAATAAATTTTCTATTGAAATTTTACATGAAATTATCTGTTTTACCTAAATTTTCAAATTCATTGCCATCAATTTGCATGAAACATTTTCTTATGATTATTTTGGTTTCTTCTGTATCTGTGGTTATGTCTCATTTCTCATTCCTGACTTTAAATATTTTGTTTCACTGTCTCAAATCAGGCTTACCAGGGCTTATCTTGTTTATTGCTCTTTTTAAAGAATGAGGCTTTGGTTTTATTCATCTTTTCTCCTTTCTTTTATATTTCCTATTTTTCTTTCTAGCTCTGGTTAATTGAGTTGCTCTTTTTCTAATTTATTAAGATGAACCCTGAGTATCTTTAACTTTAGCCTTTGAAGCCATTTAAAACTATATATTTTTTCTAAGTACAGTTTTTGCTGTGTTCTACAGGTTTTCTTATAAAGTAGTCTCATGTTAATGGCCTTCTAGATTGTTTGAAATTTCAGTTTTAATTCTTCTTTGATACAAAGATTGGATAGGAATGTTTCTTAACTTACAGGTAGTTGAGATTATTATTATTTATAATATTATTATTAAGCTTATAATTGAGCACGTGGCTTCTAAAGCTCTTACTTTTTAAAATTTATAAAGGTTTTCTTTGTGGCCAAGTATTTGAATTATTTTGGACATACAAATAAACATATTTTTAAATTCAGGGATGTAAGTTCTTATATATGTATTAATTATTCTTTATCCTAACTTATTTTTTCCCTTCGGTTTGTGCCCTAAAAGAGGTAATTCATATATCTCACTATTTGCATTTCTGGTAGTTTTTTACTTACATATGTAGCTAATACGTTGTTATGCAGTCTGAAAAAATTCAAATGAATAACTTATATAAGCCAAGGCCATGACTTTATTATAATCCAAGATGCCTGGCCAAAGCAAATGTAAATCTCTGGGCTAACCTGCTTTCAACCTAGGCCTCTAAGAATTTATGTATATCACTCCAAGGGACTTGAGCCCGAGGAGCAAGGCATCATGAATAAAAGTGGGAAGCAAGGTTATTGAACACAACACAGAAAGTAAATGTATTTAATATTTATTCACAAATACTTTCTGTGTCCTCTGAGTGTTAAATACTATTTTAGACACTGGAGATGGGTAATGAAAAAAAAAACCAAAGTAGCTCCTCCTTTAAACATTTACATTCAAATTAGATATATGAACTACATAATATTTGAAAGTTAAAAGAGAAACAGAGAAAAGTAAAGGAGGAAGTGGGGATAAGGAGTACGTAAGAGAAGGTGACGTTTGAGCAAAACTGAAGGAAGTGAAGACTAAGGCATGTGCATGCCTTCCGTCAGGTGTGAACGAGCTGCAGAGAGGTCAGTCAGAGCGGAGGTGGGAGTGTGCTTAGCATACAAGGGAGTCAGTCTGGCTCAGGCAGAGTCAAGTAGGAGAAGTAGAATGTAAGTTCAGAGAGAATAAAAGGAGTTAAAAAAGGGAATGAAATATGATTATGGAAAAAAAGACTATTAAAATCACTGAGCAGATATTAAAATGAGCCAAATGAAACTTCTAAGACTGAAAAGATATTACAGTTGATATTTAAGAGGTCTTGGATGTTTAAATATCAGATGAAACACAGCTGAAGAGAGAATAAATGACCTGAAAGATAGAGCTGAAGAAATTCTATAGAATACAGCAAAAAAAAAGACAAAGTAATGGGAAAAAATAAAACAGGTTTAATATACAGGGTGGGGGAAAAAGTAATTTTACAGTTGTTAGTATGCAAAACACAGAGTTTATTCCTGTATTATTAATTAATTATTGTATTATTTTCCATAAGAACAACTGTAAACCTACTTTTGCCAACCCTGTATGTTTAATTGGAATTCTAGAAGGATAGAAAGTAAACAAAGGCGAAGCAGCATTCAAAGCCAAGAATGGCCTAGTATTTCAAGAACTAAAAACAACAACTCTCAGTTTCAGGAAGTCCTATACATCCCAAATGGGATAAATAAAGAAAAATCCATATCTAGAAATAACAGTGAAATCTCAGGACACCACAGTTAACTAAAAAAATCAAAAGAAGGTAGAGAGCAGAGGTAAATCACTTAGAAAAGAATGACAATTGGACTTACAGCTGACCTCATAATAGAGTCAATGGAAGCCAAAGTTTTCAAAATAATATTTGTAAGTATTAAAGCTACACCTTGGGAATATGTATTCACTATATTTTGTATCTAATGAACATGTCTTTTCAAGTTAAAGATATCTTCAGAAAAACCAAAATTGTGTTTATTTGTAAAGGAAATTTGGAAGTGTCTGTTGGATTTTCCATAATGGAAAGTTACAATGACCCCTGGCAGAAGATCTGAGGTGCAGGAAGGAAGGGGAGCCATATAAAGTGGTAAATCGAAGGCACTATAAACACAGTGATTGGGTAAACACTAATAATGGTGTCTGATTTGTGAAGAAAGATAACAGAACATAAATACTGAGCAAGAATGACACATAAATCACACTGAGGCTGAGAGGAATGGTAGAGATGGATGGCTTATGTTGAGTACAGGTATAGTGTGGATTGTAAAAACTGAGAATCGGATATAAAGCAATGTCATGCTAGGAGAGCTATGCCACCCCATCCCAGCTCCCTCAAAGCTTAGTATAAATTTATCAATAGCTAAATAAGAAAACAACAGCAGGCAATTGCTTATTAACACCTAACATGTGCCAAACCTTTGAAGAAGCCACTGGTTCTCTCTATCAGTTGGAATTCTTGTTGCAAGCAACAGGGAACTCACATGGTTCAAACCATAAGGGAATTTGGGAAAGGAGTTACTCTCACATAACTCAAGTTGTGAGAGTGGTGGGAGGGCAGGGGGGCAGGAGTTGGAGGGGGATTGGTTTGTTCTCCAGGCTCACACCATCACCAGGGCTTGGTTTCTCTGTGGTTCCCTCAGTTTTGCCTTCCTCTCGGTGACTGCTTCATCCCCAGGCTGGCAGCCCAAGTTGTTTGTCATCCGTTCCAGGGCCAAGTTCCCTCATCCACAGCTTCTCTTTCCTCTGTCTGCAGAACAAATGTCTTCTTAGGACACCAGTTCTCCCTGAATCAATCAGTATGATGGGGGTGATGCATCCTGTGCCTGGCCAAGCCTGGGATGTGCGCCCATCCCTGAACTAGTCACCGTGGTGGGGGTTGGGGGCAAAAGTAAGGCAGAACCGCCTGAAGCCTGAACTTGGAGCCGGGGTAGAGACAATCCCTCCCAGTCCCTATGGCCTCTCCACAGAGGGTGGGCCAAGTGCTGGGGAGTCAACGCCACAACGCCACAGCTGCTGGGTTGAAGGAACTGCGGTGTATGGCGGTCTCGCCATTTATGGCTGATTAAAAGAGCTGTCACGCTGTGGTCACACAGCACTGGTAATATGTCCTCTGGGTCCATGGCTCCAGCTCCCTCAGTGTGGTTCCAGATTCCTCCCAGGATCCTCCCAGAATCCCTGCCCCATGGGTCCTGGTACCACTTCATCTTCCCTCTGTCTCTCCAGCCAAGGTGTGGCAACAGCTGCACCACGGTCTCCCAGTGGCTTCTCAGAATTTCACTTCCATCCCCCGTGTCACCATTTCCCAGCATTAAATCCCTTCTGGTTTAAATACATAGAGGGCTTTCTCTTTTCCAGGTTGCTCCTAACCCAAGCTTTGGATTATTTCTTCATTCCACTGTGGCCTAGAGAAGCAAGGGTTACGTGTTGAACCAAATTAAACTGAGAACTCCAGGGTGTTACTGACCCAACCTCCACACTTCACTGAGCAACTCTCTGTTTGCAATCAAACTGCATCTCCTCTGTTCTTTACCCCCATCTCTGGAGTCAGGGGTGGAGGCGATGGTGTCCTTGGGGATGAAGTATTGTGATTGTCAATAGCAGTAATGACAACTGATGGAACGTTTAGGTCTGATTTACAAGTAATGCTGGATTTGCATTAGTGTGGTAGGTTTAAAATAACATCCATGCATTAGATGATATTCAGATTTAATGGAAAAATAATGACTGCATTAAATCAGGTTTTATTGTTATGGAGGGTTTTAATTTGGCAGGACCACTTTCCTTTCATGGTCCAGAAAGGGCTCAATTGAGGAAGGCGGGGCTTTCGTGCTGATTCCTGACCTATATCTATTCTGCACTCACCCAGAAATGATTGCACCTCTTAAACAGGTTCACTTTTTTTCTTTTCTTTCTTTCCCCCCTCAAGAGGTGGTTTTCACTTCTTAAAACCTTGTAGATTAATTTAAAGTAATAAAAATTAAACAGAAGTCATTGTTCTCTCTTGCTTTATGAAATGGAGTTTCCATTGTGGGGTTTTTTAAAAGAGGAAATGCATCATTAAAGTTGTTGCATTATTTATCAGAGAAGCTAATGAAATCATAACTGCAGTAACTGAATACACGCAGCACAGCGCTGGTTTGAGACATGCCTGGAAAACCCCAGTTTATCACCATGGGGCCAGTGCCTTTTAAATTTCAGCTCGTGAAACCAATATCATTGCAGTGTTTGTGTAAAGGCCTCCAAATTCTTGACTCTCACCAAGGTAAGAAAGTCACAGTTGTGGGCTGATGAGGAAATTTGGTCAGAACTCGCTAGAGAGGCAGGAGCAACAGATTTTAATGCAACCTCAAAAGATTTTTAAAAGATTGCCTCCCATCTTGCTGGTTGCTTGCTGCAATGTTACCTGCCAATTTATTACTCTTTCTACCTGCCAAGGTCAGCTGTTAACACGGGGATAAAAGCTGTAACTGTGGTGAGTGAAGAAACCATGGCAAATACATAGAACAGTCTTCAATTTTACACAGAGGGAAGTTGAAGCTAAGGATGTAAGGGACTTGCCAAAAAGCACAGGACAAAAATCCAGATCCTTCCCAGTTACTTCGCTATCTCACGGTGGTGTGGCCTGCCTTGGGGCCTGAGCTTGGAGGTTCTGAAAAGGTCTGGGAGTCACAAGCTACAGAGAACCTAAAAAGCTGATCTGTTCCTGGGCCAGGAGCCAGTCCACCCTCTCTGTCTTCCATGCCAACACCCCACTGCCTCCACTGTTCTCCCCATCCATGTCCCTGCAACTGTTGTTGCCTCTCTTCTTGACCAACCATGTCTTTTCCTGATATTTCTGCAGACTGAGGAGCATGAGACCTGGCAGGGTGGCTTCTGTGGGCATGCATGGAAACCCCAAGTATTTCGGAAGACCCCTTAGGAGAGCACTGGAGGGTTCTCCAGCGTCTCCTGAGGCTGTCAGTCGCCTTGACTGGGGGAGTGGGCTGAGTCTTTGTGCTCCTCACCTAGCAAACTGGTGGTTTTATAGAGGTGACGGGGGCAAGTTCAAGCCGTTGGCATTTCTTTATTCCATCTGACATGACCAGAATATTAGGCTAAAACACACACAACCCCCCATAGTCTGTAGCCTCTGTTTTGTCCATTCATCTTTGCTTACTCCTTTAGTCAATCTTTGACCTTGGGAATTGTGCACCCAGAAACACCCCCACACTGTCTCCCTCTTTCACATTTTCTGGGTAACAATGTCCTGTTGTCCTGGGGTAGACATCTGACTTTAGCTGGGCCAAGGAGGACCTTTCTAGTGATTTGGACTTAAGGTTCATTTTAGGGTCTGTCTCTCTCCAGGTGGTAAACTGCATGGGTAACATTTGAGAGCTATTGGAGACCTTGTCTTCTAGAGAATTAAAAAAAAGAAAGAAAAGAAGGAAAAAGAAGAAGAAAAGAAAAGAAAAGGGGAAAATGAAGCTGCTGTGTGGAGACACAGAGACAGAGCTGAGAGGTGATCAGAAGGTGCTCATTTCCCTCTGCTCCTAAGGCCCAGCTGCAAACTCCTGCCCTGAGTGCAGCCTGGCAGGGGCGTGGGGGTGGGGTGCGGCTTCCCCTGGATTCTGCATGGAGGCCCAATATATTTCCATTTAGTCTGCAGAGCTAAACCTGTCACTGCGGCTGCAAAGAGCCCTAACTTGTACACCTCCATCACATTGATTGATCACTTCATTTATTCACGGGTGTAAGCACACATTCAGAAATGCTTACAAGAACTCACCAGGTGTCTCCCTTTTATGGGCGCCCCCTTCCTTATTTTGCTCATGTTATCTGCCCACCCTTTCCTATTTCCCTCTTTCCTGTATAGTTTTGTCCGTGTCAGACAGACAGAACAATTTTTTTTGATAGCTATTTTAGTTCAGGTAGATTTCTGGGGTATGCGTCTATGACAGGCTTCAGGAGGTAGGCCTCTGCTGTGGCTCTGTGAACATGGGACTAAGTAATCCATCACCAAGCTTCATAACATTTTTATTATTTGCTGAAAACTACCAAAGAAAGAGAAGACATACTCCTTATTATTGAGGTGCTTACAGTGAGGCAAGCAGGAAAAGATCAAGATAAATGTGAAGTATAATACTTGCAAATAAGGAAGGGGAGACCTATGTCAGAGGAAGTAACTGGGACTGCTTAACACATAAGGAATGCTGCCCTGCTCTTGCTAAGATCAATTTGCCCTTTTATAACACATCTCATTCAGAGATCTCAAGGTTGATGATAAATACTAGCATACCATGGCTCACCATCCCTGTGGGTAACAGAGATTTAGAATAGGGAATAACCAGGGGCCAGAAAGGATGGAAAACATACTTCATAGATGTTCCAGGGGGAGTAAGATAAGTGAATGTAATTACTTGTACTGGATTCGGGCCAGAATACCAGAAATGAATGAGCTATCAGACTTTTGATCCAGGGTGATGATGATATCACTCTGTCAGTTCCAATACAAGGCAGTGTTGAGGTCAGTTTCATTACCCAACTCACCACATATATTTCTCATACCATGATACATGTAAATGTTTTCCTTGTGAATTTTCCAGTCCCTATTTCTAAGCTACATACTTCCTGCAAAGCCCGCCTCCAGCCCAGTCCCCCTGCACCATCTGCAGCCATCTCTGCACTCGCTCCTACCTCCTGACCTTTTTCTCTTACGTTGCCCCAGAGCCTGCATTAGTGATGAGCAAGGGAATCTGTCCCCACTGGGACTTCAGAGAAGACATAAGATGATGCATTCTTCTTTGCATTCTTCCCACTTCCTTTCTTCCCTCATTTCCGACTTGGCCTCCTCATAACTTTTCCAGGTGCTGCCTTGTTCCACCACATTTTTCCCTGTCTCTCTTCTTTTCCCAGTTCTGCAATCTCTGACCACTGAGAGGTTGAGATTGATGAGGAAGGCCAGTTCTGATTGGATTGCACTCAGACCTAACTTCTTTAAGTAAATGTGAGTAAAATGGGTATTGACTTCACAATTCTCAAGTTCAGCTATGTAGAGTGATTTCTTTTGGTAATATTTTATTTTGGGCTTTAAGCTTCCACTTTTCCTAATACAGAAAATAAGATCTTGTTACTTTCAGGTATACTCAGTCAACTTTCATAATTTCTCATTCACATCAGGTTAAACATCTAGTTATATTAGGGATTTTTACCTTTTTTGTTTTTATAAACTTCATTGCCCCTTAGGTTGGTGTTAAGCTTTAGGAGGGGGCTGTTTACTCAGACGTGATTTGCCCTCTCCTTGGTCTCTATCTGATAATGTTCTCCACCAATATCCCTCGAGATGCGCCTTATGTTACTTGGTCCTTAGAATTGGCACTTCTTCCTGGTGGCCTGCAGAGCTGCAGCCTTGTGCTCATCAGATCTGCAGTGGGTGGTTGGAAGGGAAGACTTCAGTTCTGATTCACATATCTACTTTCTTTTTATTTTTTTTATTTTTAATTACTTTATTATTGTTCAATTACTTTATTATTGTTCAAATATAGATTATATTTAAGGATAAAAATGGTTAATACTAAATTGTGTGCATTTTCTCCCCTCTCCTCCCCCCACTCCATCCAAACCCACCTCCCTCCCTTGCTTCCACCCTCTCCCTTGGTTTTGTCCATGTGTCCTTTATAGTAGTTCCTGAAAACCCTTCTCCCCACAGTCCCCTCCCCCCTCCCCTCTGGCTATTGTTAGATTGTTCTTAATTTCGATGTCTCCAGTTATAGTTTGCTTGCTTTTTTCTCTTGTTGATTATGTTCCAGTTAAAGGTGAGATCATATGGTATTTGTCCCTCATTGCCTGACTTATTTTACTTAGCATAAGGAAATATGGTACATTTAAACAATGGAATTCGACGCAGCAGAGAGAAAGAAGGAGCTTATACCCATTGCGACAGCATGGATGGAACTGGAGAATATATCTGCTTTCTAATTCTCTTTTTGGAATACCTGAACTACTAACTTTTGAGTTTTACACTTAAGAATTGTGTGTGTTGGTTTCGTTTCCTTTCTGACCCTCTACATCCTCCTTCCGCCACCCCTGGAAAAATGACAGGTTTATGTTCACAGCCCAGGGCGAGATGATAAAGGAGAAAGAACATGCTAGTTAACATCTCAAAGTATCATCTCTAAATAAGATGAATTCTTTGGTCATATATATTTTGAATGTGAAATAAAAAAACTAAGAAGTTGCTAGAATTCTTTTGTTTGAGTCAAAGTTTTTAAAAAGGCATATATAGAACTTCCCATTTTCTTATAAGAATCATTAGGATATGCATGTTGGGGGGACAGGTGGATAAGCTGACATTACTAAATATGTATTGATAATAGGGACATGCTCAGAAATCAAGATTTTCCTTAGTAACAAGCAAAGAATCCCATTTTGTCCATTATCACAAGGGGAATGCTAGATCAAGATGGCAAAATTAACAATATAGAAAGTTATCAGACTTGATGATGGGGTACTTGAAACAGAGGTCCAGAGTCTCCCACAGTAGGGAGAAATATATCAAGTTTACCATCAGGATATACCATTATTAGGTATGAATATATGAGACTTTTCACCTAACAAGGGAGAAAAAAAAAAAACATCTCATGTGCTAGTGTTTATATTTACCTGTATGCTTATGTCCCTCTGCCCCTTTTTATGCCACTGGAGGATTCCTACTCCGCTGCTGCTCGGGGGGTCCAGTTTCACTTGGGCTTGTTCCTGGAAAACTTTGTCTGAAATATGTTGCTGGAATTTTAGCATTAAAAAAAAAAATTCAATAGCTTAAAATCTTCTGTTGAATGAAACATCTCTTGCACAATTATCATTTCTTTTTGGTTTTGCAGCCTACATGATCAGAACAAAACTCACACTAGCACTAACATGGGGGATAGATTATATTTAAGGATAAAAATGGTTAATACTAAATAATTGTGGTACTAGGGAGGGTCAGGGAGGAGGATTTATGTTCAAATCAGGTGAAGTGGGATGGAACCTACGGAGACCTATGAAATGATCTGGAGTTCAGATCAGAGGTGAAATTCTTTCTGAGACTTTTTTTTTTAATGAACTGCATACTTAGTAGTTAATCTCTTTTGGAAATTGTATTACTCTCTGGTCACCAATGTAGTAAAGACCTACTGATTTACTATACAATCATCACAGTATTCAACTTAGTAGGTGGGTCCTAGTGCACAAGAATGCAGCATGTTCAAAAGTAGTTCTTCTAAATACCAGTCCTGCCAGATATTAAGGGACAAGTAAGAGCAAAATTCTCATTTATAGGCAACAGAGTCTGACCCTGAGGGACTAAAAAGGAAGAGTAATTGAATTCACAGTCATGAGGGGCAGACGAGAACAGGTTGAGAAAATGTCTGTGAGCCAAGGGAAAAGGCCATGACCCCAGCCAAAACTATGTGGGGGACAGCCTGGTGGGGACACCACTGCTATCCCCTGTAGACACTTGACACTTTTCTTGCCCTACCAGTGGCTCTGAACTCTAAAACCTGTGCCTGTCCCAGCCACCGGAATGAGTCTCTACTGCTCTGGCTTCTCCGCTGCTTACTTCAGAGTCAGAGTTCCAGGAGGGAGCAGCCAAGTGGCCCTGATGGGCCCTGGCCTTGATGTGATGCCCTCATTCCCAGGAAGAGAGGCTGGGCGACTATCTGCCTTTACCTTCTGTGGGAGGAGTTGAGCTTTGCCTCCCAGGAAGACTCACATGATTGAGAATTCCCTAGACATAGGAAGCTGCTTCATATGGTTGGCAGCCAAAAAATGATAACTGACAACAGGATGTTACAAAGGAAAAGGTTCCACAGTCATTTAGTTTTGGGAAATGCTAAGTTTACCAGATTTCCTTATCACCAGACTTTTAATGTGATCGCATGTGTGGTGAATCTCCTGGAGGATTCCAGGAGCCCCTGGCTCTTCATCCTATGTGACTGCTCCGTGGGGTGTATTTCGTGAATCGCTACTTAAAGCAACATGCAACACCACTTTTTCTCACACGTACCCTCAGCAAATGAGTCTCTTTACTGACACATACTGTATTTCCAGGCATGCGCATTAGAACTGCAATTTTGGAAATGTTCACGGGTGTATGGCTGCCTCAGGACTGGTTTATTTTTCACGATGAAGGTTATCGTATCATTAACAGCACCTACCAGGGATTTCCCTCCTCAGATATGCAGGCTTGGGTTTAGTCTTCTGGATATATGACCACTGTGCACTTTTCCTTACTGAAGCATCTCCATTGGTCTTGCACATTGTCCAACTTGCCTGAAGCAGTTAATGTAGCTTTAGAAAATGTCTAAGAGCGTTGCTTATGTCTGAAAGACCCTGGCTGTACATACAGCAGAGGTGGAAGCTGCCAAGATTCAAATTCTTTGATAACTCAAAACAAATGTCCTGATGAGTTTTGTAGTGCAACAAGTAAGAACACATAATTCAACAGCCAAACAACGGATGACCTTTAAGCCATGTTCAGCATAGGAAATTGCTCCTATCTGTATTCATAGAAGATGTCTAAACTTTAGGTCTGAGTCATATTTTATTTGAAGATGGGTAAGCTGAAGATTTTATCCTCACATTCAAACCCAAGCCTTAGCTATCTAGGCAGCAAAGGTAATACAAGTTATGTGCTTGACCTAAGTCAGCACTATAAGTTGAGTTAAAAAAAATTCCATCATTTAATGTTCATTTTTCAAACCTCCATGCTTATTCCTTTCTTTTTAGCCATCCGTCCTGAAGCAGCCTATTCTTCTGTTTTTATCTGTCAGACACTCCTGTGTATTTCCCTCATGCTGTTAACCACAACCCACAAGTGCTCACTTGTTTACTGTCTGCTTTGCCCACTAGAATGCAAGCTGTATGGGGGAGGGCTTTGCCTGTAGCCCTGTTGCAGCCCTGGCCTTTAATACAGCGTCCAGTTGGGGCTAAGTACATACTTGGATGGAAAGGAGGTATTGAGTGTGCTAAATAGGAAGGAGTAGGGAGTTAGATCAGACATGAGGACAAATCCTGGGACACTCATTGGGGGAAACTGTGGCTCATTTTGAGTTTTCCAGACATTTCCTGAGCTCTGCTCTAAAACAGCACATGGAAAACAACACCCAAGTCTTTTTATAGCCTTTAAAAGTTTGAAACCCCCTTGTTAAGACTCCTCTTAGAATAAGTTATGCAAATATTTGGGATATTCCAAGTGTGAATATTTATAAGGGGGTTTAAAATACGTTTCTGATTAAGTGTTTTATGAGGTGCCTTTACTTTATGTTCGACTTTTCCAGTTGGCTTTTCATTAACGCCTTACATAACTCTTCCATTTGACTTGCCTTTGAAAGCTAGTTAATACGGACTCTAAAGTTGGGATTCACTAGACATTGTAATATATGAAGAGATTGCCTCATGGTCTTCAGGGTCCAAGAGGGGACATGAGGCTTCCCCATGTCCCCCATGGTTGCACCTTTCTGTTTTTCTAGAATGGAAACTTCCTGGTGCCCCTGCTCCTGGGCATGGCTTGTCTCTTAGGTTCTGGGCTCTACCATGCTGGGGAGAGAGGGTGAGTTCTTGTCTCAAGATCGAATGCTACCCCACCTCTAACGCAATCCTGCCACAGTGTGGGAGTATTGTTCAAACCTCAGTATCTTTTGTGAGCGACACAAAGATAAAGATCCTTGCTGGGCAGTAGACGCTAAAGAGCCCACCAGTAAGCCCCCAGGCTACGGAGTTGAACTTCCTGGGTTTGAATGGAAGCTCTTCTGCTTGCCCTCAGGGTGACTTAGCAAACTACTCAACCTGTCTGTGTCTTGATTTCCTCACCTGATAAAGGGGGTTAATGATTATTACATCTACTTCAGGGAGCTGTGTTTGGAAGATTATGTATAATATACATTAAACCCTGAGAAAAGTGTCTGGCACATAGTAAGTACTTAATAAATGTTACCAATTATTTTTGTTATTGTAGGTTGAATATATGAGTATCTTTGTGCCTACACAGCCCTTTAAACTGAGCTCTGTTCATCCACTAACACCCATTTTGGCAGTCAGCATTCAGATTTTACTCAGGTCCTATGGATCTACTCACTTCTCTTCTCTCTCCTCTGACTGGCTGTTTAACCTACCCTCATTTCAGTTCCACATCCTGCCCTTGACCAATGACTTGCTTACCTGGCTTTCTTGCCCATGACCTTTAGTGATCTTTCTGGGATATGACTTTTTATATCACAGGTAGAGGCACCACACTTCCACAGCCCTCCCTGATTCATGAGGAGTGATAATGGAAGACACTTGTTCTCTGTCCTATGAGTGGGCTTTTCTCAACTCCTAAATCTTTAGTGTAGAGCTGAAAAAAAAATGGCGGTGGCACCATGTGTCTGTGGGAAAATAACGTGGCCTATCCAGAAGAGGACACCCAGCCACCCAGGTAATAAAGGGGACTCGATTTTTCGACACAGCCCCTTATGGCTTTGCTGCCCTCCTCTCTCTCTCCAAGGCTCCTTCCGCCTCACTGTTGACAGGATTTGGGTGGTGGCCTGTCTGGGGCTAACTCATTAGGTACTTACCCATAATTGGAACCAGGCACAAGTGTAGATTCTTGGCCCTTGGTTGAGAATATAGCACATGATCCTGTGTTCATGCTGTGTTGCCATGATCCAGAAAATAATCAGCATTTCGGGTGTACTGGAGAGTAATTTGTCTGGTCTTCCCCCAGGCAGTTATTCAGTCCTTTGCTGGTGAGATGGTCTTCGTTGTTTTTCATTAATCTTCAAGCATCCTCGTTCCATTCTGCGTTTCCATTTAAAACTTCACATTTTCCGGGAGGGTAACTCCACCAATTGTTTTGGTTGTCAGAGCCTGGGATGAGGTATCGCTGGTGATAAACTAACACAGCTGAAGCTCTTAGAGAATTTTTCATGAGGCATTTACTGCGTGTTGGGATTCACAGAACAGTGTGTTGCTCTCCTCTAATAAATGGGACGCACTGTGCTGTGGACTCACCGTGAATGAAGAATTGCTGACTCTCCTGAGTGTTCTCAGCAATGTCGTTGCTTCCTCTGCACAGGTAGTTAGAATGTGTGAGGGTGGGGAGAGTGAGCTGCATCTACATCAGGCTCCGCACACCGTGCTCAGATGATAGATCCCTGGTAATTTTCTCACTCTGGCTTGGGGAATGCTCTTAGCTGCAAGCTGCCACACTTCTTTTAAAAATTCCCTGGCAGTCTAGGAAGCCAGGAAAGATTTACTTTCAGGCAAGAATGTTGGTGTTTGTATTGCTGAGTCCTTTATTTAATTACAATAACACATTGTTTAAATTAACTTTTCTCTGGAATAAAATAAAAGATTACTAAATGAAGGGGAAAACATTATGTCAAAGTAGACAAAGTTTTGAGAGATGGAAATTTTTTTTTTTTAGTTCTAAATCCTTTGTGAAAACCCTCTTCCCCACCAGTCACTTTGCTCATGCTGTGGCCTTCATCTACGAGAGGCTCTCAGCCCCGTCACCCGACTTAGGTCTGCAAGAGAAGGATTTTCATAAAGCCAAGCCAGGCCTCAGATTAGGGTCCTACGGGGCTCTGACCAGGTACCAGAATTCAGTTTTTAACTTTACAACCAGAGGGTGTCAGGTTCCTTACTTTAAAAAGCACCAGTTTTAGCTGGATATATGTATCTTTATAGTCAGGTTGAAGATTGGTAGCAGTTAGTTGGAACCTATTAAATGATGGACGAAAGTAGACCCTCCCTCTGTCTCTCTCTCACTCCCTTCCTTCCCCCCCTGCACGTTAGAAATCTTTCTCAGGATGGGAGAGGTTGGCAGATTTGGGGAGTAAAAGGAAAAACACTTTCTTTTTCTCTCAGAATACTTCAGCCACCAAAATATATCACTTTTTCCACCCCAAGCAGTGCTCCAATTCTCTGTAGACACCAACTAGGTACAATTTAACTCAATTCTGACCCTCACTGTGGGGAGTTAGCACACAGGTTAAGGACTCGGTCCACAAGACTACCCTCTCTTCAGATGCCAATCGCAGGTCCCAGGTTGTCCCTTCTACTCCTGACACTGGTTCTAAGTTGGAGGTTCCCACAACCCTCTCCTCGGGTTTGACAAAACTCAGGGAAACATTAATTTACATTTATTATAAAGGCTATTGATGAAGAGCAGATGGAACCGTACATGGGACAAGGTCCGGGGAGGGGGTGTAGAGATGGGACAAGGTCCGGGGAGGTGTGCGGAGCTTCCTTGGGTGTCACCATCCAGCATGTCCACGTGCTCACCAACACAGAAGCTCTCTGAACCTCTAGTTTAGGCTGCTTTATGGAGGCTCCATCATGTGAGCACAATTGATTATTAACTCAGCCTCTAGCCACTCTCCCGTCTCAGGCAGATGGGAGGGGCGGGCCTGAAAGTTCCAAGTTTCTAGACATGTTTGATCTCGTGGATGATTGGCCCTCATTCCAGACCCATCCAGGAGTCACCTCACTAGCACAGAAATCTCTCCTGTCACCCAGGAACTTAGAAGGGTTTTAGAAGCTTTGTGTCAGCAACCATAGTCAAAGACCAAATATTAGAACAAAAGATGTTCTTAGCACTCTTGTCAGTCAGAAAATTGGAAGGGTTTTGGGAGTTCTGTTACAGGAACCTAGGGCAGAGACATATTATTGTATCACAGGAAGACTGAAGGCTAAACTTTATTTTTAACAATTCTCTTTGCGCACACAACACTAAAGTTAGGGCAATAGAAATATGTCGCAGTTGTCCTCAATGTTTGGGTCAATTCCAGCCTTGATTTATTCATGCTCCTCTGTGACTACTCGAAAGGGTGGCTTGTGCCACGCCAAGGTGCTGCCGACGTGGTTCAGAGAGCTGGGCGAATGCCCGTCTGAGTTCTCCCGCCATACCCTGCTCCCCCCACTCCCCGCACCCCTGTACACCCCTCTACAGCCTCAGGCTTGCTCTGATAGTGAGGCTGTGGCATCAGGAAAGCTGAGCAGGGGAACCAAACAATTGTCCCAAATTCACCTGTGTTACTGTTTCCTACAGTGTAAATATTTACATTTTCTGAATAATCACATCATTTGACAGTTTGTGTGTGTGCCAGCTGCCATGGATGATCTTTCTAGTCCAGAACATTCAATGAGTCCTTGTGGAGGGAGGGAAGGCCCACTTGGAAAAGCCTTCCCTGGGGCCTTGACAGCTAGGACATGAGGCCGGAAGTGAAGTCTGCTCTCGAGAAGCTTCTCGTGTAGTGCAGGGTTAGAGCATATCTCGAAGGTGCATAGTAAGGGAAGAAAAGAGAAAAGAGAGCAAGGTGTTAGGATAGAGAGCAAGCGAGATTGATTTCAGTGGGAAGAATGAGGGAAAAATTCCTTTAAAAGGTGGTGATGATGTCCTGGCTGGGTGCTCAGTTGGAGGGTTCTCCCCTACACCAGAAGGTTGCAGGTTCAGTGCCCAGTTGAGAGACAACTGATAAATGTTTCTTTCTCACGTCAGAGTTTCTCTCTCTCTCCTTTCTCTCTAAAATCCATGGAAGATATGTCCTTGGGTGAAGATTTTGTGTAAAAAAAGAAAAGGTGGTAATGAGAATCAGCTGAGCAGACAAGGCAGAATTTAAGGTGTACCTGGGACCATGAGTTAGGGTGGGGAGTCCCAGGCACACAGAGGAAACGTGGGGGGAGCAGCCTGGTTTGACCACGGTCTTGGTGTAGAGAGGAAAATTGGAGGCAGGGGGCGGGGACTGTCCAGGGAAGGGGTTGAAGCAACATGAATGCAAGGAAAATAATTCGGGTAATTCGGGCAGCATGGAAAGGCGGATTTGTGTTGAGTTGGCTGGGTTGGTATTCTTACAAAAACCTTCCATGTCCGTCTTGTGGGAAAGCAAAGGCGCCTACTCAGGGAGTCTCTTCCTGTGGCCGTCTGCTTTTCGTGCTGGGCCGGGCTCCCTCCCTTGCCAAGTCGAACCCTTCACATCCCATTGTAACTGCCACGCTCACCACTGTGTTTAAGGAATAACAGCTGCCAGTGGCTGAGAATCTGTCACCTGCGAGGCGCTGTGGGAGTTTGTTACAAGTCTTATTTTAATTTTCTTCAAAACCTGATGTAGTAAATGTTTCCCTTACTTTTCAGACAAGAAAACTGAGTCCCAGTGTGGTTACCTGTGTCCTAAGATTATCCAGCCTAGAAGTGGCAAAAAAAAAAAGTGATTTGTTTTATTTTACTCCATTTGTTCTTCTATCCAAGCATTCAGACAGAGCTTTTAATGTTGATAAATAATAATAGTGGCAATGGGTGTGCTCGATATAGCAAATGCATGAACTCACAAAAATAACAGAAGAGAGTCCTGTTGCTATTATCCCATTACAAATGAGGAAACCATCTTAAAAGATTTATATAATTTGTTCAAGGTCATAATACTACCAGATGACAAAAGTCAGGATTTGAACCCGGGCTCAAAGCAATGGTCATAGTTAATTGGCTACAATCAATTCTTAGCCTTGTTAGTGCTGGGCATGTAGTGACCACTTAACATGTTTTCGAATGTTTATGAATGAATTAAGCAACTGAATGAGTGAATCGGTGAAATAAAAAATGAATGGGTGAGTCATGTGTATGACACCAAGCCTGAGTTCCTGATTTCCTCCTGAGCTATATGCTAGGACTTTGGAGGGTCACGCCGAGGGGATGGATGATGGGACCTGGACAGTGAGGTCCCTACGGCTGGGCACCCCACAGCCATGGAAATGGGGTCAACTGCTAAGCAGCACACTTTCCAGTCAATTGGACTATGTCTATAGAAATGGATTATCTATGCCATTTCCTAGTGCTAAACTAGGGTGTAGTGTGCTTTAGTACTGATAACTCAGTTAAGAGTAATATGTAAATAATCGCAAGTACATAGGGACATTTTGGTAGTTATTTTTAAACCAAACTTTACTTCTTCTCAGTTACTACTACTGAACTTTAAAAAATGACTTTTTATTTTAGAATGGTTTTAGATTCATAGAAAACCTGCAACGCCAGTAGAGAGAGTTCTCACCTGTCACCCAGGTTTCCCTCTTGTCAGCATCTGACATCACAGTGACAAACCTGTCACAACTAAGGAACCCACCCCAGTAGGTAACTCGTGTTTTGAATTTTACTTGAAATTTACTTTACTTGAACTTACTAGTTTCCCCCAATGTCCTTTTTCTGTTCCGGGGTCCCACCCAGCACGCCACCTTCTGTTTCACTGTCAGGCCTCCTTGGGCTCCTCTGGCCCGCGTCCATTTCTCAGACTCTCCTTGTCGTCAGGGCCTTGACGACCCGAGGAGTGCTGGTCAGGTAGCTGGTAGAATGTCCCTCAGTGTGGGCTCACCTGGCATTTTTCTTACAGCCTAGGGTGATGGACTTTGGGAGAAAGACCACAGAGGTGAAGTGCCCTTTTCGTTCTGTTGTATCAAGACGACCATTACAATTTAAAATATTTAATTGTTCTACTTTGGGTGTCAGTAACTCCATTTTCTTTCTTCTACACTCTTGCTGATGGCTTTGGCTGATTCTCTTTGGAGAGAGCAAGCTTTCCTGCTGTCGTCTGGGGCAGACCTCAGCCTCTAATAGCGAAACATTTTCCGAGGGGCTCTGCTTGCGCAGGTTTGCCGAGCCGGCTAAGGCCGCCTTGGCTGTTCTAGCCAGGCCACTTTCACCCGGCTGAGATGCAGAGCACTTTTTTCATGACTGCTGACAAATAAAGGGAGACATTTCTAGTTCTTAAAGGGCTCTCTCCCGAGATCTTTGTGGCTGCCACGAGGAAACACTCATCTTTTTTTTAAATTTTATTTTTCAATCACAGTTTCCATTCAGTACTATTTTGTATTGGTTTCAGGTGTACAGCATAGTGATTAGAAAATCGTATACTTACACTGTGATCCCCTGATATTTCAAGTGCCCACCTGACATCGTATGTAGTTGTTACAAAATCCTTGTGGATGTGGTAGGTGAAACAGAGCTCATAAGGGCAGAACCATAGGAGAAAATGTAAACGTGTCCATGGCCATGTTTTTCACAGATGGCCCCCAAAGTCCATCCACCATTCCCTGGGAACAAAACCCAGACTCTCTTTCTTGGGAGGGCCCAGTGAAGAGGTGCTCTGGCTTAAGAACCTATGTCCTTTCGCTCCACTTAAAACTGCTTTGCTTTTGTGTTTCTACATTTTATCCATACCTGTTAAATAGGAAAGTCAGCAAGTTTGGGGTGGAGAGAAAGTGTTAAGGCAGTTTTCAAATGACAACAATCCTTATTTCCCTTCAGGAGGCCAAATGGAGCGGATCTGTTCTGGAGTTTGTCTCACTGAATTTTATTTTGTTTATTTTATTTATTTATTATTTTTGGTGTATGTGTCCGCCCCTTTATACAAAACAGCACTCCTGCAGGGCAAGATGGCATCAGACTATTTATTGTAGATCTTGGCTTAAAGTGCAGCTGTTCTGGCTCAGTTAATAATAAAACATTCTTTAACTTATTTTTAATTTTAGTTCATGAAGTAATAGGAAAATACAGCAACCTTTTGAATGTGCTATATTTTAGACAGAGAAAGAGACAGAGAGAGAGAGAACTCTTTGGAAGGTAGATGGTAGATGGCTCTGGGTCATGGGCCGGCTTTCCGATATTGCCGTAAAATGTCCTTGTTCTGCTTTCCCATCATCACTGCCTGTCTTGACTTTCACCATTTCCCCTCATTCCTTGGATTCCCTTCCCTGGTGTGAATCTTGCTTGAGTCTGGGATGTACGTTTTGTGCTGATATCTACATCTTCCTCTAGAATGTCAGGCCTTAGGGTGACAGGTCCCCCACTCTCTTCCTGCCTGGCTGCTCCTGCTGGAGCACCGAAGACTTCGAGCTTAGCACTAACCACTTTCCAAAGGCAATATCCACTCTCCAAAGTGTGAATTGCTTTCTCTGATTCATGGAAACATTCATTAACAGACTCCATGTGCAGGAGGATGGGCCTGTGGATGGGAGCCATGCCATCCTGACCCCAGCCCCAACCAGAGTAGTGCCTCTGCTCACACTTGTGTCTGAGAAGATAAGAGGCAGGGCAGGCAGTGGCCAGGTTTGGGGGCAGCAGCAATGAGCTAGAGTTCCCTTACCTACTTCCCATAGATGCAGCCACACAAACCCTTTGCTTCTCTTTACCTTATGATCCAGGTAACGATATGCACTGTCTCAGATCTGACTTCTCATTATTGCATGTGGTTTCCAAATGTGACTGAGAGTAGAAAATGATGATGATGATGATGATACTAACGATAACATCATATATTTAGTACCTAAGTGATAATTGTGCTGAGCATTTTAAAACATCATCTCGTTTAATCCCTACAATTCTATCAGAGAGGGACTTTTGTTATAGAACCAAGGTTGGTTCAGAGAAGTTAAATAACTTGTCCAAGATGACAAAGCTAGAAAAAGTTGGGGCCAGGTTTCAAACAAGTTTGGTTTGAGTTTTGAGCCTTTTTTATAACTCTGCTATAACAGAGTTTTTTTGTTAAAGAAAAAAACACTGATGTCCAGGTGGTGAGGGATGTGAGTATGAGTATGTATTTGTTTTGTGTGTATATCTGTGCATGCCTGTGTCTTTGTGTTTATGTGTAAGGTGCATGGGCCTGTCCATAAAGTGTCCGGCCATGTAATAAGAAAAATAGAAATATTTATTGAAGAAGACACAAGATACAAGAAACATTGTACATAGGACAATGACACCTTAGTTCCCTTCAAAGCGGGCACCTCGGAACCTCACATAGTTCTCCCAATCACCATCATATTTGCCCCGTCTTATTTTCCTGAATCTCATCGATGGTCTGAAATCTTTTCCCTTTCAAAAGTGATTTTAGTTGGGGGAAAAGCCAGAAATCAAAGGGCACAAAATCTGGGCTATAGCGGGGCTGAGTCACCTGGGTGATTTGATGTTTTGCCCAAAAACTCTGCACAAGATGTGATGCATGAGTGGGTGCATTGTCATGATGAAGCTGCCCATAACTGCAGCCTCTGAATCATCCCAGTAGTTTCCAAGGAGGAATGGTCAAACTTAATACAATTTTGATGCAGATTCAATGTGACAGTCACACAGCACACATGCTCACTCAATGGCATCTACTGCCCCCACTGACTAGTACAGTGAAGTTGTCAGTTTCCACACATGTGCATTTCAGTCCACTCCCCTTGGCTACCAGGCCACATCAATGTCATGCAAACTGTTCTTGTTATATTAATAATGGCTGGACTTTTTCTGGACAGACTTTGTATGTGCATTGCTTGTGCATACAAGTGTATTTTCCCATGTGTGTATGTTTATGTGTGCTGTGTGTTTGCATACATCTGTACATCCATGTGTTTATTTGTAGAACTATGTGTTTTTATGTTCAGGTACTATCTATGCATAAATGCACACATGTGCATGAGTGCATGTGTGTGTGATTTTATAGCTAAGTGAAATGTAGCTAAGAAAGAACCTTGGTAAAAATTAAAGATTGATATTAAAATTCTGTGTACACATTTTTAAAAAACAAAATAACTCTAGGACATGTGAAATCATAGCACTGATTAAGTGGTTTAGGGTTCCAAAGCAGCGCCAGCAGGAGGAAGGTGCTCTGTGTAGGACCTTCCAGAACTCATGACACACCATCACTTCATATGGTTCTGAATACTGGGTGATTTGTATTCTTTTCTTTTCTTTTTTTTATATTCAAGAAAGAAGGCATTTATTCTGAATCTGATGTAGTGAGGGAGTCAGCTGCATTTGGGCAGCAACTCAAAGGCAGGGGGAGGAATGGGGAAGGTTTATAGTGAAAAAAGGGAAGGCTGCAAGTCTGTCCTGATTGGAGGCTGTTGGCATGGGGGAGCTGTAGGTGAGCAAAGTGAAAGCAGGGCGTCTTATGTGATCGGCTAAGGGTGCATATTTGGCTTTCTCTGGGTTTGCCTACATTTTTTGAGGTTGGGGCTCATAATTTTCTTATTTGGGGACATTATGCACTTATTGAATTAATTCAAATGAGTTGTTTTAAGATTATATTGATTCTTCTCTCTTTTTTTTTACTTTAACCTAATATACCCTTTCCCAGGACTTTCCTGACAAACACAGCCCTGCCTTGGAAAAGTGACTAAAGCTATGTGAGGTTGCAATAGGGCAGAGGCCTCATGATTCCACTGTGGGTTTAAGAAATGTCAAGTGGTAGAAACCCAAGAAAACCCCCTATTTTCTTAAGCCAGTAGAATGCAATCATAACATGACACACTACTGTAGGGGTTCATATGTGTCCTTGTGTGCATGTGTGTGGATCATGGGTTCTTAAAAATGTCACCAAAATGTTTGTACAGTCAAGACACAGTGATGGGTGCTGGGTCATGTGTATCAGTTAGGAAGCACTTGGGCGCAAGTTACAAACTATTAGTTGGGCACCAAGATTGAGGGATGATGGGAGTAGTAGACCTGGACAAAGGGGAGTGTTTTACCACTGGCTTGGTTTAGAATTACTGGTGCATTATGATAATAAAAAGAAGATGGATTTTTAGTTGCTTTTATTGTTTCTAAATTCTATGCAAATCACACACTCATTACAGCCTGCACCCAGAGCTTCCCATGCAAAACACCAGCTAAACAATGAGGAAAATTCATTTTATTATGAAATAAAGGGTTGCTTTGGCAGCTAGTGATATTAACAGGGATCTAGGATCTTTTTATTTGTCACTCCTATAAGCATCCTGGCAAAGTTATCAGCCTTGCCTCTCATGGCCCAAGGTGGCATTAGGTAGAGATGACAATGTCTGGCCCAAGAAGAGAGGTGATTCCTCACAATGTCTCTTTAAACAGGGAGGACTGTTTTCCGGGAAGCCACTGCAGAAAACTTTCCCACAGCTTCCATTGGCCAGGATTGGGTCACATGGCCATGAACTAGTTCAGAAGTTGGCAAATGGTCAAATCTGGCCAAGCCACCTGTTTTAGTTCAGTTCATGAGCTAAGAATGGTTTTTACATTTTTAAATAGTTGAAAAAAAAAAAAACCCAAAATTTCATGACATGAAATTAAATGCAATTCAAATTTCAGTGTCCATAAATAAAGTGTTATTAGAAAACAGCCATGCCTGATTATTTATGTATTGATTAGGGCTGCTTTCGACCAGTGTACGGAGACCAAATGTCCTGAAAAGCTGAAAACATTTACTGCCTGGCCTTTTACAGAAAGAGTTTGCTGAATCCAAACTAGCAGAATAGATGGCTGGATGTTTCTGGCATTTTCAACCTCTATGGTGGGTGGGTGCTTGGAGAGATTTAGGTGACTTAGTTAAGACCACTTGGCAAGTGGTCATTCAGAGGACAGATCTGTTTGGTTTCTTACTCTTCCCCCTGTTTGGTCCATCAGCTGAGCCTTGAACTACAAGGTGGACATGTTCTATGGGCAGCATGAGCAAAGCACAGAGTTTGGAAGGTACTTGGGAGTGCAAATAGTCTGATGTAGCTGGAAAAAGATACTGCAGGAGACTAGGTTGGACCTTGAATGCCAAGCTAAAAAGAAGAACTTTGGTCTTTTGAAAATGGAAAGCTTTTGAGGAGGAGATGCGTTGTTCTGATGAAAATGTGACAGATGGGATAAATGTCTGATATAACATGGTTGATTTTCAGTAGAGGTTAACCCTTTCATCTAACGCCAAAATTGCAAATGGATCCCACCAATCTTAGTATAGACCCCAGAGTGGTGCAATGTAGCAAAAGGGGATTGAAGGTGTGTTTTGTTTGGCCTCACTGAGATTTTTTTAAAAAATGGAATAAATCATTAAAAATGAGAAGACTGCAGACTGCATGTAAAAATATAGGATTTTTATTATACTTGGCTGATCGCATTTGTATTAGTAAATGCTGTGGCAATTAGATTTTTGACCCCTTGTCTGTGGCTAATCCATTTCTTTAGAACAACAATTTAATGAATATAAAAGGTCCTGGATAGAGATGCTCTTCTTTATTATCAGGGTGTCTGGTCACTACATCTGCATATCGACCACTGCAGCTTTTCCACTAGCTTCCTCCTGGTTAGAATGTGGACTTTATTCTTTGTTACCATAGTTTGTGCAGCAGACAACTTCAAAGCCTCATGGCATAGAAATACCCAATTGTTTCGTTATGTTCATGGAGTCTGTGAGCCAGGAATTTGGACAAGCATAGCAGGAATGGCTTGGTCCTGCTCCTTGCCTGGGAAGGCCTGAACATCTGGTGACTGGCTTGAATGGCTGGGGAGTGGAATCATCTAAAGGGTTCTTCACTCACAGATGTGAAACCTAGTCTGTTTGGGACAGTCAGTGGGGCCTCCTCATATGGTTTGGGATTCCTCACAGCATGGCAGCTTCAGGATAGCGATACCTTTTACAGCAAGTAGTTTCAGTAAACAAGGCAGAAGCTTCATAACCTTTTACGTCTTAGCCTTGGAAGTCTCACAGTGCTACTTCTACAGCGCACTATTGGTCCAAACAGTCATAAGCCAACCTTGGTTCAAGCGGGGCGGAGAGAGGGGTGGACTGTGACCCCCCCCCCCACCTCTTGATGGGAAGAATGTCAAAAACTTGAGGCCACGTTATAAAACTTATACAGACTGGCACATTAATTGACATCCTTGTACACATAGCATAAAGCAGGCAATGTAACTAAAGAAGTAAATTTTCATCAAAAGCTCAAAATATCTCTAACTTGTCATTTCTGTAAGTACCACTCATCAGCCTGGGGAAAATAAAGTGAGTGAGGACAATTCTAATTGCTCAAAACTGAGATACGCTACACAACCCAGATAGTTAATTTAAAAGTCTAGATTTCTTCTTTTGAAATGTAATATATTTGA
Organism: Micronycteris hirsuta; assembly: GCA_004026765.1. NCBI lineage: Eukaryota > Metazoa > Chordata > Mammalia > Chiroptera > Phyllostomidae > Micronycteris > Micronycteris hirsuta. The sequence goes on along the minus strand of PVJI01006955.1, from coordinate 25,216 downwards.
CTTTGAATTAACATGGACTCCTCTCTAGTCTGACATGTGGTTTCTGTCTGCAAAGCTTCCAAAATGTTTCTAAGGACTTAGAAATGTTTCTGGCCTGACTGCAGACCCACTTGTCCATGATAACTCTGGGCACACTTGAGTCGAGATCAGGTTCCTCATTTCAGATCCACAAATAAAATTTAACGTGTTTGTGATCTGGGATGAGAACCGTTACATAGTTCTTTCACTAACCTTAAACTGAAATACACAATTTCCTTCAATTATGAATGTAGGCAACAAATACCATTAATGTGAGCAGTACTGATGATCCTGTGACTTTGCCAGCACAATCAATCAATGATACTTTCACATGTTACTACAGTTGTTGCACTTTGACTTGAAAGACTGTTTACACTCATCAGTACATTGAAATTATAGTAGTTACTACATGTGCTAGATTGCGTGTGATCACAATTTTCCTGTCTACAGACACATGTCCAATGAAGCTGGACATTCAGTCAACTCTACCTCCAGTCATGGTTCAGCCACTAACCCACGGAATCCTAGTCTCTCATCTTGTCTCTAGAGACACAGATTCCTTGGCATTATTCTCTATCCACAGCTGTTAGTTGACCAACACATGGAAGGAGGTGAGATTTTTACTATTTGGTAACATTTTGGAGAGCCAAACAGTCCAAATATGAGCTAATAGCTCTCTTTACAGACATGTTCTTGGAATTCTGGAGGTGGCCATGGGGGGCGGTACTCAGGTGGGGCTGATGGAAGAGGAACAGTGAGGATGAGCACAGGAGCTTGAGACAGTGGTTTAAGCCCGAGTAACACTTTCATTTGGAAGTTTAGGGTTCTACCCTTATAAATAGGGCTGTGCTGTGGATAGGCAGGGGCTTTGGAAAATTAGTATTTGGGGGCTAGGTTGTATATACACTTTTCCTTCAATTTTAAAAGATACAAAAGTAGTTCAGTAAAAGATACTCATCTTACTCCTGTTCCTGAGCAACACACCTTTCCTTTCCCAGTGACAATTGCTATCGAGTTTTTAGGTCTAACTTTCCATCTAATGAATTCATACACAGTCACACATGCCACACACATGTCATGCTTCAACTATGGCAAGAACCTTGTACTATTTGAGTATCATGAAAACAAATTGTATTAGCAGATGTAAATTACAAAACAAAGGCCTGACTGATGCCTTTTCCTTGAAGAAAATTACTTAAACCCTTTATTTCTTTAGTGCTTCTGATGTCCAGCTCCATACTTTGAATAAAGCAGGTATACCTCTGTGTTTTGGCTTATCAACTTTAGATAAGATCTAGTATTCTCCATTAACAAATGCTTGAGCCCTGGCTGGTGTAGCTTAGTGGATTTAGTGCTGGCTTGTGAAGCAGATGGTCGCTGGTTTGATTCCCAGTCAGGGCACATGCCTGGGTTGTAGGCCGGGTCCCCAGAAAGGGGCGTGTGAGAGGCAACCACACATTGATGTTTCACTCCCTCTCTTTCTCTCTCCCTTCCCCTCTTTCTAAATAATAAATAATATCTTAAAAAAAAAGAAATACTGTAGCCAAATCAATGTAAATCAATGAATGTAAGTCTTCTCTTTCCATTTTTTAAATTTGTTATTCTTTTAAATTCTTCATTTGGTTGTCTTTACAACTTTAACAACCATTTTATAGTATCAATATCAATAACATTTGTTTTTGCTCTGTAAATAGGATTAATTATTCCATATTTATGTTTACTCTAAATATTGACAATCAAAATGTATAATACTATATTATATGAAGATTATTTATTGTTAAACTAATTAGTATAATTAGACCCCAAGAAAAGGAGATATTACCGACTTTGGTGACACTCGAAACAATATTCATAATAACACTAATACATATGGAATACTACCAATCTCACTGTATTATTTATTTATAAAACTTGTTTTTATGAGATAATAGACATATAACATTGTGTAAATTGAAGGTATACACCTTGTTAATTTGATACATTTCTATACTGCGATATGATTACCACTGTAGCATGAGCTAATGCCTCTATAACATCACATAATCATCTCTTTTTTGTGGTGGCAAAAATTAAGATCAAGTCTCCTAGCGACTGTGAAGTGTATAACACACACTGTCTAATGCACAATCCCTGTGCTGTGCATGAGAGCTCCAGGACTTTCTTGTCCACTACTTGCAAGTTTACGCCCTTAAACAACATCTCCCCAGCTTCCCTACCCGGGCCCCTGGTAATCATCATTCTAGTCTGTTTTTACAAAAGACTAGATCTTACATATAAGTGATATCATACAGTATTTGTGCATACATGTCAGAGAAGGAAAAATACTGCATGGTATCACTTATACGTGGAATCTAATACCAATTTCACTTTAAAGATGAGGACACAGAGGTCCGAGGGATGAAGAACCTTGCCCAATATTCACACAATACTAAGCAGAACAGTGTGATTCTAGAGCCTCTGATCTTAACTGTTGCACTGTTCTGTGTCTCCAAGCAGCAAAATCAAACAGATTCTCTTGCTTTATAGTTCATCAATTTCCTGTCTCCTAGACTTCCCTGTAGGAAAGAATACATAGGAATGGTTGAAGTAAAATCTAAAAGCAACCCCCCACCTTTCTAATAACCATCATGCATCCCAAAGGAAACCAATGTGAACAGTTTGGTGGATGTTTTTCTAGTCTCTTTCCCACGTAATTTAATGGGCTCACATGTTTTATAGTTTACCAATTGACTTGCTTGTAGATCTTCCCACATCAGCATATAAAAATCGACAGTCTTTAAAAAATAGCAATATAAAATCTTTTTACACAGGTATACCATAATATACATAATCACTCACCTATTGATTGATACTTGGGTTGTTTCCAGTTTTCACTGCAATAAGCAGTGCAGCCAAGAACTCCTGATTTATGCTCTTTGGGCACTTGGGTATTTTTTTTAGGACAGGTTGGTAGCAATGAAATTGCTGAAAGTGTAGACACATTAAAAATTGGGTAACTTGCCAAATTGCTTCCCCTATACACAAAAGCCTTTAAAATATACTTCTTCCATATTGAATGAGAGTGCTTATTTCTTTATAACGTTTTCAACACTCGAAATCACTGAAATTTTTTGACAAGCTGGTCGGCAAAAATTGATACCTGGTTGTTCACATGCATATCTTTTATTATTAGGAAGTCAATATCTTTTCTATTGATATTTCGTCATCTGTTTATTGACATTTGTACATTTGCAAATTGCCTGTTCATAGCCTTTTGCTCATTTAACTGTGGAGATATGGACCTCATACATTTTTAGGAAATCTATCTACTTTGGATAATAATCTTTTATTTAGGACATTGCATATACTTTCCTCCAATGTGTTGCTTGTCTTCCAATTTTATTTGTGATATCCTTGTGACACAGAATGTAAAATTTTAAAGTAGTCAAATCTGTCAGTCCAGTGTACAATGCTTTAATTAGCATCTCAAACTCAACATGTCTTAAAGTGCATTTCCCGTTGTGCCCCGTGTTACCTTCTCCTCTTGACCATTCATCCATTCAGTTATTCAACAAATGTCGCAATGCCTAGGGGACACATGAGTTTTGTTTTTGTTTTTATCATGCAGGTGGCTGGCAAACTTCATGGCCAATGATTTTGTAATACTTCTAAAAGCAAGAGAGAAGTTCAAAGAAATATTTTAAAATGCAATTGTCATGCCCTCCGCCTGGAAGCAGAAACAATAGATTGCTAAGATGGTGTCCGCAACTTTCTGCAGTGAAAATTTATTACAAATTACTAAGTGTGTTGTCTTAGGATAGGCTTCTCAACCCTGATGTTGTCAAACTTTCTTCGGTTCTCTTTAGTTCCCTAATCTCCAAACCAGACCTCGCTGCAGCCCACAGAGACCCTGTTTTTTACTGTGAGCACAATAAGAGTAGGAAGCCTGTGGAAGGAATGGTGCAGGCTCCGCTCATACCCGGGGCAGGTGTTCTCTCCCGGTGGTAGGAATGGCTCCTGAGTCCTCCCCATGCCTGTGTGGGAGTTGTGAAGCAAACCGAGGGGGAACTATCAGTTTGAAAAATGTTTTTTTCCCTTCCTTCTTGGGATTCCTCTTCATGCTTCCTCCTCCCCCTCCCCCCTGACTCTCCCATTGGTCCTGTCAAGGAAGGGAGCACTTTACTTTATGGCCATTCTTTGCCCTCCTCTGGCTTCCACGGCTGTCCTTTGGGAACTTCACACAACTTCCCATTGCAGAGCACTTGACAACATGGAACTGGATTGACTCAAACCCATGAATTTCCCTCCCTGAAACCTCAGGATGCCATGGGGTCCCCCAGCTGATTTCATAAATTTGGTGTCACATTGTAAATCGCGCAGCTGCAGAATGGCTGGAACATCTGCTTGGTTTTGCTATTCGCTTTACACAAAGAGGAAACTAATTCTAAAGGTTAGTAAAATGTGCACATTGCCAGTAAGTGCCTGTATTATTCTTCCCAGGCATGGATCGGAAATATAAGGATCTTTTGCTTCCTAAAAATAACATCATAACGCACACACGCACACTTCTATATCTCCATGGAATTCTGCCTAAAGAATTAGATAGTAGGAAAAGAAAATGAGTAAGTAGTATGCTGGAGTTTCCTGAGCTCTTTATTCATCTTTAGCAATTTAAAGATGTTGAAAGCAGTCATTGAAAATAAATGGCTAAAGAGGATGCCAGACGAGAACTGCTCTCTATAACCACTAGGCTGGGTATGGAAGGCCACTTTTGTAATTTTGATGTGGTTGTGTGAAGAGGCGAGCCAGGCCTGCCTACGTCACCATCTTTGGCATTGGAAAGCCATTTTTTAGAGCAAGATTTTACCTATTTCCCTTTTTCATAGACTAGTGTATTCGACTAGCCTATGCTGTGGGAACAAACACCCCCCTACCCAATTTCAGCCACTTAATAGCACAAAGCTTTATTTATGGCTCATGCAAGGCTGACTGTGGTCAGGTGGCACTCCCAGGCAATTGACCTTCATGCTCCGTGGAGAAGAGTGGAACTCCAGAGAGTGGCACAGAGCTCCTAAGTGTTCTGTAAGTGACATATGGTACTTCTGCTCGCTGCCAGAACTAGCCATGTGGCCACACCCACTACAAGGAGGTTTGGGAATGTGGAAGAGCACATGGATATTTGGCAAGGAGTAAATGTCTCTGACACCTCGCACTGGATTTAAGGCAGATAAAATAAATATTCTTCCTTGTTATTACTTCTTAATTTTTGACTTAGCAACTCTCCCTTTCTTTTTGACTTCCAGTACCAAGAGCCATATAATATGGAAAAGCTACCCTTAAATAAAATATAAGAAGTCAGTATGACTTAAAAGGTGTGGATGTACAATAGAAGAATATCTATGGACTGGTATAGTTCTATATAGAGATATTCTAATAAAAATAATAGTGTTCTTAACTAAAGGCTCACAAAACATGGTGAACCCAGCCTCTTCAACAGTTTCTACAGTCGACCACTTGGGCAGCTGTTCAAAGCCATCCTCACTGTACTCCCCTTCTGAGCCACTAGGGAAATCACCTGGGACACTAGTTAAATATACAGATTCCTGGGTCCCATGCTAAATCCACTTATATCTGGATTTCACTGGGTAGAACTCATTTGGAAAGAACTCCACTGACTAGTCCAATAAACACTGAAATTTGAGAAAGGCTAACATAGTAATTCTCCCAGGAGTATTTGCATGTTTTAAAAGGACAGCTGAGAGAAGAAAATGTTTCATAAAAAGGAATGCTTTACTGAAGGTTGAAATTTAAGCACCAGTGGGAGAGTGGTCTTTGGGCGAAGGCCTTTCTACATCAGGTCACACTAAATATGTTTACTCATTCAGCCATGTGAAATTGGCATGTACAATTTTTTTTGAACTGATTTTTCGGTTTTTACAAGGTTGTTTCAGATATTCTGTTTATTATTTTGTTGCACCTTTTGGGTTTTCTTTATAGGAGATGATTTCTTATTATGGCTTTTCACTTTTGGTTGGGAGCTCATCTTGAGTGGGGGCTGTATTGTCTCCTGTGGGAATCTTTGATCCTTGGAACACAGAAGCATCCCTACAGAATCGTTTTGCTTGGTTCTATCAGGTGTCCAACGATTTTACTTGCTTAGACCTATTTCTCTGTGGTTGGCATTGTGGTGCTAAGCAGGGAATGATATACTAGGGCTCTCTAACTCACACATGGAACAGATATGTAGTTTTAAAATTTTTTAATATATCGTTTATTTATTTTGAGAGAAACATTGTTATATTATTTTTTAACATTATATTTTATTAATTATGCTATTAAAGTTGTCCCAGTTTTTCACCCTTTGCCCCTGTCCATCCTGCCCTCCAAATCCCTCAGACAATCCCCACACCATTGTTCATGTCCATGGGTCATGCATATAAAGTTCTTTGGCTACTCTATTTCCTATACTGTACTTTATATCCCTATGGCTATTCCGTAACTACCTATTTGCACTTCTTAATCCCGTCTCCTCTTCACCTATTTCCCCACACACCCCTCCCATCTGGCAACCATTAAAACACTCTCTGTATCCATGATTCTGTCTCTGTTCTTCTTGTTTACTTAGTTTGTTTTTTAGATTCAGTTGTTTTTTTAAATATATTTTATTGAATATGCTATTATAGTTGTCCCATTTTCTTCTCCCCTTTATTCCCCTCTATCCTGTACCTCCCCATCATCCCCCCAACTTAGTTAATATCCATGGGTTGTACATGTAAGTTCTATGGCTTCTCCATTTCCCATACTATTCTTAACCTCCCCCTGTCTATTTTGTACCTACCATTTATGCTTCTTACTCCCTGAAACTTTTCCTCTATTCTCCACCCTCCTCTTCCCCACTGATAACCCTCCATGTGATCTCCATTTCTGTGATTCTGTTCCAGTTTTAGTTGTTTGCTTGGTTTGCTTTTGTTTTTGTTTTAGGTTCAGTTGTTGATAGTTGTGAGTTTGTTGTCATTTTACTGTTTATAGTTTTGATCTTCTTTTTCTTAGATAAGTTCCTTTAACATTTCATATAATAAGGGCTTGGTGATGATGAACTCCTTTAATTTGACCTTATCTGGGAAGCACTTTATCTGCCTTTCCATTCTAAATGATAGCATTTCTGGATAGAGTAATCTCAGATGTAGGCCCTTGCCTTTCATGACTTCAAATACTTCTTTCCAGCCCCTTCTTGACTGCAAGGATTCTTTTGAGAATCAGCTGATAGTCTTATGGGAATTCCTCTCTAGGTAACTTGTCTCCTTTTCTCTTGCTGCTTTTAAGATTCTCTCCTTATCTTTAATGTTGGGTAATGTAATTATGATGTGCCTTGGTGTGTGCTTCCCTGAGTCCCACTTCTTTGGGACTTTTGGAATTTCCTGGACTTCCTGGAAGTCTATTTCCTTTGCTGGATTGGGGAAGTTCTCCTTCATTATTTTTTTCAATAAGTTTTCAATTTCTTGCTCTTCCTCTTCTCCTTCTGGCACCTCTATGATTCAGATGTTGGAATGCTTAAAATTGTCCCAGATGTTCCAAAGCCTCTCCTCATTTTTTTGAATTCTTGTTTCTTCATTCTGTTCTGGTTGAATGTTTATTTCTTTCTTCTGCTCCCAATCATTGATCTGAGTCCTGGTTTCCTTCCCATCACTGTTAGTTCCCTGTACATTTTCCTTTATTTCACTTTGTATAGCTTTCATTTCTTTCTCTATTTTGTGACCATACTCAACTATTTCTGTGAGCATCCTGATTACTAGTGTTTTGAACTATGCATCTAATAGGTTGGTTATCTCTTCATCACTTAGTTCTAGTTTTGGAGCTTTGATCTGTTCTTTCATTTGGGCCATATTTTTTTTTGTCTCAGCAAGTCTATTACATAGGAAGGGGCAGAGCCTTAGGTATTCGCCAGGGTGGGGTAACCCACGTCATTGCATTGTGGCACTGTATGTGGGGGAGGGGTCCAAGAGGGAACTATGATGCTTGCTCTGCTCTTGGCTGGCTTTCAGTCATTTCCCCCACTACCTACAAGCAAATTGGGCCCATCTGGTGCTGATTCCTGGGTGTGTGGGTTTGTGTATGTTCTAGGATACTTTGGGTCTCTTCAGTGAACTCTCCTGTGAGGCTGGGAGTTTCTCCCACCACTGCTGCAACCCACAGAGGTTTTTACAGTCAGAGGTTGTGAGGCTTTATTTCCCTGCAATGGAACCCTGTGTTGTGTGGTCTGTCTCGCTCCCCAGTTTTTCCTCCTGGGTATCTACATGCAAATGTGGGACTGCCTGGTCCTCCCACCGCACCCTTGCCATGAGTCCTCTCCACCCCTGGCTGCCTGTCTCCACCCATTCTACCAGTCTGGATATATGTTTCTTATTTAACTCCTTGGCTGTAAGACTTCCATACAGTTCAATTTTCTAGCAGTTCTTGTAATTTTTGTTTTTAAATTTGTTGTTGTCCTTCTTTTGGTTGTGCCAGGAGACAAACTGTATCTACCCATGCCTCCATCTTGGCCGGTAGATTCAATTATTGATCTATATATTTATTGCCATTTTACTGTTCATAGTTTTGATCTACTTCTTTTTCTTAAATAAGTACTTTTAACATTTCATATAATAATGGTTTGGTGATGATAACTCCTTTAGTTTTTTCTTGTCTAGGAAGCTGTTTATCTGCTCCTCAATTCTAAATGATATTTTTGCTGTGTAGAGCAATCTTGACTGTAGGTACCCACTTTTCATTACTTTGAATATTTCTTGCCAATCTGTTCTAGCCTGCAAAGTTTCATTTGAGAAATCAGCTGACAGTCCTCTGGGAACTCCCCTGTAGGTAACTAACTTCTTTTCTCTTCTTGCTGCTTTTAAGATTTTTTCTTTGTCTTTAACCTTTGGCATTTTAGTTATGCTGTGCCTTAAAGTGGGCCTCTTTGCATCCATCTTGTTTGGGATTCTCTGTGCTTCTTGGACTTATATATCTATTTCCTTCACCAAATTAAGGAAATTTTCTTTCATTATTTTTTCACATAGATTTCCAATTTCTTGCTCTTTCTCTTCTCCTTCTGGCACCACTATGATGTGAATGTTGGACCTCTTGAAGTTGTCCCAGAAGCTGCTGCTTATACTACTCTTATTTTTTTAAATTCCTTTTTCTTTTTGTTGTCTGAATGCTTGTTTTTTTGCTTCCTTATGTCCCAAATCATTGATTTGATTCTTGGCATCATCCACTGTACTGTTGTTTTCCTGTGAATTGTCCTTAGTTCAATCAGTGAATCTTTCATTTCTGACTGGATCTTTTTTGTGCTGCTGAGGTCCTCACTAAGTTTCTGGAGCAAACTTATAACCAGTGTTTTGAACTCCACAGATTGCTTCTCTCCATTTTGTTTAGTTCTTTTTCTGGAGTTTTGACATATACTTTCATACAGGTCATGTTTGTTTGTCTTCTTGTTTTGGCGGCCTTCCTGTGTTTATTTCTATGTGTTAAGTAGAGCTGCTTTGACTCTGTGTCTTGGTAGTGTGGCCTATGTACTAGGAGTCCTTCAAGGTCCAGTGGCATGGCCTCCCCTATCACCCAAGCTGGGTACTCAAGGTGCACCCTTTGTGTGAGCTGCATACACCGTCCTCTTATAGTTGAGCCTTGGTTGCTTTAGGAGATCAATGAGAGGGATGTACCCAGGCCAGTCAGCTGCAAGGACTGGTTGTGACCACTGACCACCAGCCTCTACCCTCCGTGGAGGATCAGTTCTGCAAGGGCAGGGTGGTGGTTCTTCAACATGGTCTGTAGCTGTCCAATGTGAGCACAGGCTCTGGGGTTTCCTGGGTGGTGCAGGCCAAGGTCGGCCCCCACCTGTGTTTTGCCCGTGGCCACCCTACCTGAGCTATAAAGCAATCTGAGATGGCTACTACTTGTGCTGGGCTTGGAGATTTAAGGCAAAGCCAAGCTATAAATCTAGGCTGGCTGCTGCTAGTACCAGGCCTGGGGCCACTTAGCAAGAGGTAGGAGGGCTGGAATCCCTCTGAGGGAAGCTGTTGCTTGTTTTAGAGGATTTGGGAAGTTGTGAAGCATGAGCCAGGACCAGCAATTCATATGGAAAAGTCTCTGTTAATAGCTTGGGTGGGCCTGTAAGTTGGGTGGACTGAACCTCAGGGGATCTCTAGGGTGGGCCCAACAATGTTGGCCAGGTTGATGTAGTCTCAGATATGGCACCCACCTACCAGCTCTTGGTTCTGTGGGGGGAAGGTTCAGAAAAGGGACAATGGCCTCTGCCCACATTTCTGCCTGGGAGAATGCTGTCCCTAGCTCTCACCTTGATGGCAGACACTTCAGTTCCTCCCTGTATGCCACTGGTGCTTTTCAAGCTGCTACCCCAGTGCTGGAGCTCAGAGGGAGTGAGTGTGTGTAGGTGAGTCCATGTATGGTTTCTTTAAGAGGAACTGCCTGGGACTCCAGAGGTTTCTTCCATTGACTCAGTCCCCATTGGTTTTTGCAGCCAGAAGTCACAGGGACTTATCTTCCTGGCACTGGAACTCTGGACTGAGGGGCCTGTTGTAGAGCTCAGACTCCTTGTTCCGAGATATCCATCCCGAGTCTTTATCCACCACATGTGGATTTGGGACCAGCCTGTTCCTTATCTCTGCCTGTCTTCCCATTCTGGACACATGTGGTTTCTTCTTTAATTCTGTAGTTTTCAGATGTCCATTCAACTCCGTTTCTGATGGTTCTGAGTGATGGTTGTTCTATAATTTAGTTGTAATTTTGATGTGGTTGTGTGAGGAGGTGAGCCGTGTTTACCTATGCCGCCATCTTCTGACGGAGTTCTAATATCACATTGATTTTTGTTGTTCCACTTATTTATGCATTTATTGGTTGATTCTTATATGTATGCCAATCAGAGATCAAACCTGCATCTTTGATGTATCTTGACAACACTGTTATCAACTGAGATACCTGGTCACGGCAGACGTGTAGTTTTTAGTTCTGTCCATTCAATGCCATTGGGAATGATATTTCCACCCCCCCCAGATTCCCACTATTTAAAGCAAACAGAGTCTGCCTCAAGGCCATGCATCTTATCCCCTTAGAAGTCCTAGATCTTCTCTGATATCCACAATCCACTTCCTTAGGCAGCTATGGCATCATCTTTAAGATCTAACTTTGTTTCTTTCAATTTCTTTTTTTTATTTTTTGGCACCTGAGGAAATTCAAATTTTTTATTTTGAATTCAGTGTAGAATAGTTAAAAAATAGTTTTAATTTATCCACAATGTGTTTGGAGCCAGGCCGAGGAAAGCGCATAAACTGCATAGCACTTCAGTTGGCCATTTTCCCCAAAGTTTTTACAAGGTTATTTGAAAGGAATCATGTTCCTTTGTAGTTAGTTGTGCTCATTTGTTTTGTGCTCTCACTGATGTTTTATTGGTGAATTTTCTTTGCATTTGAACAATATTTGACATTAAAAAGTCCCATTTAAAACAGAAAACAGCCCGTCAGTCACACTTTCCCATGGAACTTAGCTCATTTTCCTCGCAAGTTGTTATCATACTGTACTGTGGTCAGTTCCAGACTGCTTTGCCTTCCATACCATAGGCTTCTGGGGCCAGGGACAAGATCTCATTAATCTTCTTACTTCCTGCGCTGACACAGTGCCTAGCCCAGAGTGTTGGACAGAAGTGTTTGTGGTATGCTTATCAGGTAGGAAACCTTGCCTATGAGAGTGATGCCTGCTACCACACGAGAGAGGCCTCACATGGAATTCTGGTTCTGGTGTGAATGGTTAGAGCATCCTTATCGGTTTATCCGATTTTAAAGTGCTATTAATGACTATTAACTAGTCTGTGTAGATTAACACCTGCTCCCTGCCTGGATGCACACATAGCCATTAGTTGAGGAGAATAGCCTCCCTGAGGGATCAGAAATACATAAACATTCAAGGAGGGGCTTATCTCCTTGCTCTCAGTGACGGCTGTGGGTCCCCAAGTACACGCATGGAGGCCATCTGCTATGTGCTCTGTTTGCCCTCCTGCCCCACCTTCCTTCTTTCCTTCTCTCTTGCTTTTAGCTCTCTACATGAACTCTTTTAGCTATCCTTAGAAGGGCAAAAATATCATCTACCTCACTTTTTCATACAGTGACAGCCTCTAATATGTAACCTAATGATTATGGGTAACATTTCCTAAACACATCATTATACACTGGGTACCTGTTGCTAGTCATTTTATAGCTATGGAATCATTTCCCCTCAGAAAGCACCTGTGAAATAGGGTGATGACACACAATCTTGAGTCCTACTCACCTGAGGCAGAGAGTAATTCATCCCATATCACATGCTCTGTAAATGGTAGAATTGAGCTGTGAGTCTACGCTGTTTGTCTCTAAAGCTGGCCCTCCTCCTTGTTGTACCACATTCAAAACAGTCCTCTTCTGCTGAAGAAATACCCCACACTGGAGTGTCCACCAGGCCCAATGCCACACTGAGATCTTTATCTTTTATTCAAAGTGACACAGAAGGACAGAGAGTGCTGGGCCCGTCATCCCCTTCCAGACTGGCAGATTCGGGAAGGAGATAGGGACTCAAAGCCATTAGGAGTTCTATGGCAGCTCTCAGTCTGAAAGCTTAAGTCAGTATGAAGGATTTGTGGTCTAAACAGCTTGGGTTCCTGTCCTGGTTTCTAAATAATAAAGGTTATATTTTAAGAGTATAGGTAGTAATATTAAAAATATTGACATTCAATTTTAGAAAGATAAAGTGATAGTTTCACAAAAATAGTCAGATTATGTTTCCTTAATGATCCAAAGTCAATTTTGAGATGCAAGTCTATTTTGAGAGAAAGAGAGAGAGAGAATGCTAACCTTACCACGGTCTCTAGGGAAGCTGGCAGTCGTTGTGTGAGAGATGACTGGCACCGCAGGGAGGACTCTCTCAGTAAGAGATGGCTCTCAACCACTCTGCCTGCACGGGGGTCCAGGACCTGGGCTGTAACTATGTGTGTGTTTGTGTGTAGGGTTCATGGGACCAGATACTCACTACACTATCTGGCGACTAAAGAAGATTAGGTAGAGGACATGGGCACGATCCAGGAAATTTCTTTGTGAAAATGCTAACATACACTTTTTGTCCCTTCCTCTTGCTTATCTCTTTCCTGTTGACTAAGATTTAAATGATGATTGGAGATTCAGCAGACATATTGACCCATGAGTTGGATCATGATGGAGCAAAAAGAGTGAGCCTGATCCTTGTCCTCATAGAGAGCAAGATTCATCCTGGCTCCTTTGGTTTAGACAAGAAGAATGTGTTTTCAGTTAATGGAAGCTATTGCTAACTTGGGTTTTCTACCACTTGCAGTTAAACCTAATTGTAGTGGAGCCACCCTGTACCACCAAGTGACTCCTGAGGGACCTCACACAGTTTGATTTGGAGGGAAACAAAGCCTGCTTAATGATTCAGTCGTTCTGCAGCTAGCAGACCAGACCAGAAAAATAGTCTGAATAATGGTGGCAGTGTTCACTCTACTTGGACACTTTCCCCAAGTTCTTTGCTTAGTTTACTCCTTCCCAATGTGGTAGACAAAGAGAGGAAGACTTTGCCATCTGCCCTTTGCCAGGTACCTTTGCTGGGCTCCCTCCCATGTTGTGTAAGATAATAATTTGGCAGGGCCTATTCCTCACATTACTAGAAGGGTCAGGGTGATGCTGGCAAGCCTGATTCCATTTCTTTTTCTCCAGAGAAAGAAGCTCTAGTGGATGAAGATAACGAGGGTGGTAGGGGCAAGGTGGAGGCTCTGGGGCAAAATCCACTTTGGTTTTCGAAAATAAACAGGTCTCTCCTCTAGACCAGCTAGCTCTGCTAAATGCATCGAGGCTAGAAACGAAGGAAGCTTCTGAGAAGAAATGGACGTAAAGTTTATGAACATGTTAGGAACAGGGGAATTGCAGAACGCAATGCCATGGCATTATACTGAAGGATTTATAATTACTTGTGCTGATGGTAAGGGATCTTATCACTGCCCCCTCAGGGCCAGAAGGTAGCCACTTCCTCCTCTTGAATGTGATGGTATCTCTTGTGACTTGGCTCTTAAACAATTCCTGCTTGGAAGCTGCTAATGCACTTGCAAAATTGTTTCTAAATTTTGAATAATGACAGTATATTGTGAGAGTCTTTCCTAACTTGGGCAACTTTTTACTGCTCTGGCTGTGCAGTATTTGGTGTATGAGAATTTTAATGAAGGACTGCCTGGGGAGAAATGATTAACAAGTATGTGCTTCATTATGTCTTTTAAGGCAGCATAAACAAGGCATAAAAATATATTTTTGTAATTTGGGATATATGGGAGATATCACATATATCCATAGCGATAGCAATACTGACTTTATGATGGATACTTTCTAAACACTTTTCATATGTTAACTCACAAAGACCAACAATCCCAAAAAGCAAATTCTGCCATTGTCCTCATTCTAATTTTCAATTGAGATGAGGAAGCCAAGACACAGAGAGATTAATTTGGTTAAGGTAACAGTTAACATAGGGAGAGCTGAGATTGGAACCAGGAAGTCTACCTCTAGAGTTTAATCTTTTAATCATTACACAGACCATTTCTTGTCACTGAATGAAAACACATAATGTTGAAAAAACCCTGAGTGTCAAATTATCCATCCTCAGATTTCCAGCTAATCATTCCTTTGAGTAGTTATGACAAAGTCTTGTGCATGAATTTAAACAGTCACAGATAGTAAGAATTATCCTCATTCTCTAAAATTAGAGTTGATACCCACTGTGTGGTTTGGACAAGCCTTGGGTTTTTTATTTTAAAATTGGAATAATAATTCCTTCCTTACTGGGTTGCTAGGAACGTCAAGTAAAAGTAGTATGTAAAATATCCGTCAGTGACTGAATACCCGACTTAAATTCATTTAAGAAAAAAAGTAGGATTTTTTTGCTCTCTGTAAATGAAAAGTCACAGGCTAATCCTCAATCTGGATTCATGGCCAAATGAAGTGATCTGTGCTGTTTGCATTGTTGTTTATCCACTTTGCAGTTCCATTTTTCTCCCGTCTTTATATTGGCTTCATTCTCAGTTTTCACAGAAGGACAAGGTGGCTCTAATTCCATAACTTCTCAGATTCAAATCCAACTGGAAGGTGAGGGCTTTGGGATTAGTAAGAATTAGCTCTGATTGGCTGGGCTGAGTCGTGTGCCCTTTCTTCAACCAGTCGCTGTGGCTGGGGAAATTGCTTGCTCTCATTGGTCAGGCGTAATTCATGTGCTAGAGTCAGGGGTGGAGTCAAGATTGCCCGCAAAATGGGAACTAAGAATGGGGAGGGAGTGCCTCCCTGGATGCAATATCAGGATGCTTACCCTTATGGGGGTAAGTATAAGTGAATGCAGAGCACCAATTGACCACTTTGATGCCTGGTCCACGTGACGAATTTATTAACAAATGCTGGTTCCAGGCCAGTTCTTGTATTGGAACTCACAGGATGCCATTTCAAAACCTCTTTTCAGATTGTGTAAACTAGAATGGCATTACATCACTTAGTTTTAACAGAGTAATAGATGTCATCATTCAGATTACAAGAAAATACATCCTTACCTTGCTTTTTATTCAACATTTCCTTCCATTCCTACTCATTGTATTCCCCCAGTGATCCTAAAAGCCTTTCACATTCTCTCTTCTGATACAAAGACCAGAGATCAAGTGGTGGATAATGTGTCTACCCTATCTTGTCAGGCAGTCTGCCAGGAAACCATCACTAATGCCCCAGCATTCAAGAATACCATCCAATGCTAAACCTGGAGGGCAATTGTTATTGCAAGGAGAAATAAAACCAGGAAGCCAAACTTTTTTACTTATCTTTACTATAATTCATCAAGTTAATCATTTGGTGTTATTTAATAATTTATTTGTTCAAGAAATATTTATTAAGCACTTAGGCTGTGTCTGGTTTTATGCAGGTACTAGAACTTCAAGGAACTTGTGTGTTATTTTATAATATTTTATTATTTTTTAGTTTATTCCATCCTTCTTATCCCCTCTATCACAGAGGAAGCTGATGTCTGAACTGAGTCCTAGCAAGTCCAGAGGTCTATTTTCACCCTCTTCTTCCTTCTCTTCCATCCCTTCTTTCTTCTTTCCCTCTCTCTGACCTCACTTTGGGGCGAGCGGGTGCTGACTAGACATGAACAGAGGTTGATCCTAGATATTGCAGTTCTTGCGTCTTCTATTGTTGCCCCACCTGCCTCTGAGTCCCGCCAGAAGATGCCAGCTTCTTGAGAGGAGTGTCCGGACTGCTCTGCAGGCTAGCCTGGGGTGACCTTGGCTGCCACCCGAGTTGCTGCACTCCTGGGTACACCAGAATGCTGGCTCCAGCAGTGAGCCTGAGGGTGGGGAGCAGAAGCAATGCCTCCCTTTTTAAGTTTCTGCAGAGCAAGCTTATCGCAGATGCCATCCTAAATGTGAAGTGGGGGAACTGGCATGCAATGTGGTCAGAAACATTTAATGGCAAGTTACAGGTGCTTAACTCAAAATGACTTAAGCATGAAGAGGGAATTACTGGTTTAGCAGCCCAAATCCGACTTCAGGAATGGCTGTAGTCAGTTATTCAAACAGCGGTTTCAGAATCTGTGTCTCTCTCTGTCTTAGCTCTGCTTTCTCAGATATGTCCTTCTACTGTTGTGGGAAGTTAGTTACTAATGATTCCAGGATTGTTTTCTACCAGCTTAATAACCACAGCAAAAAGAGAGCATCCCTTTGCTTCTGGTTCTAGCAAGAATTCCAAGACTGAGTCTCATTTGATTTGAGTCATCCCTGAACCCATCACTGTGGCCAGTGAGGTGCAATTTTCTGACTGAGCAGGCATTCTCCGGAAGGAAAGGTGGACCACAGACAGGGAAGAGATGATTCCAAAGGTAAATCTAGGGCCTGGCACCAGAAAAAGGAATCAAAAACATATCTTTTTGAATTAGTGTTTTTGTTTTCTTTGGATATATACCCAGAAGTAGAATTGTTGGGTCATACGGTAGTTCTATTTTTAATTTCTTGAGGAATCTCCACACTGTGTTCCATAGCAGCTGCACCAATTCACGGGGTTCCCTTTTCTCTACATCTTTGCTAACGCTTGCTTGTTGATTTTTGATAATAGCCATTCTGAAAGGTGAGAAGTGATAGCTCATTGTGATTTTGATTTACATTTTCCTGATGGTTAGTGATGGCAAGCATCTTTTCATATATCTATTAGCCATCAATAATATGATAATAACTTTGGGCAGTGACAGATGATTACCATACTTGTCATCAAACCATAAGGAATGTGAATGTCAAATCACTGTTTTATATCTGAAACTAATGTAATGTATGTTAACTATACTTTAATAATAAACAACAACAAAGTAAACAAAAACAACAGGCATTTATTCAAGAGCCAGTGCTTTTATGCCTTTTCTAATAAAATTTCAAGACCTTACAAAGAAAGTTCATGTTACAACCTACAAAACAGAGACAAGATCTTTTAAGGCCAATAAAAAATCTCAGTATTAGTTTATTTGCCCTAGTAGGCTACACAGGAATAAAAAAAAATGAATTGAAAGTAAGTACAATTGTGAAGTTCTCTGGTTAGACCTTTGTTTCCATCCCAATAAATTAACTCACTGGCAAGCACTGAAAAATACCATGAAGCTGTCGGTGCGATAGTTTGTGTCAATTGATGAGATGATAGCACCTAGTTACATTCAATCAAACACTAATGTATTTATATACAGTATATGTACATGTAAAATACATATACAAACACATATGTAGGTATACATATCTATGTGTAAATATGCATTTGTATATGTAGATATGTAGGAGGGACATCTTCTGCTTCTGTTTCTCTGATATAACACTGATTGCTTCACCATGGAATGTCAAAGTACAATCTATACTTAAAAAATGACATTGACAATTATGTCACTGAGTTTTTAAGTCAAAGTTGAGGCGGAAACCCATTCATTTCCCTTCAGGGCACAGCTTATGTAATTCGATTGACCCTGCAGCGTAGTAGTCTTACTAACACATTTCCCCAGCAAAGGCAGCACTGTTTGTGGGCCCCTAAAGACAAAGTATCACTGTAACACTGGAAATAGATAGTTGATAATACTTGAAATATAGCACCTTTCTACTGAGGAATTTAAACTACCTCACAGGCATTATCTCATGCATCCGTGTGTGACGGTAATGAGGTAGGTGGCAAGTATGACCAACCCCATTATATAGAGTGAAATTGGGACGAGGTAAATGTGACTTGGCCCAAAGCTATGTTGAAACTCGTTAATAGACTGGGAATGGAAAAAGAAGTCTTGCAGGCCTTAGGCCTGAGCTCAGCCAATTCAAGGGGTGGTCTCTCCGTCCCTGTGTGGGAATAACCTGGGGTTATTGAAATGCAGCCTCCCAGGCACTGCCCTAGATGCACTCAATCAAAATTCTGGCAAACTGATCAATGCGTTTGCCATTGAGGTAAGTCCTTGGGTGGATCCTAGCACATTAAAGTCTGAAAACTGGTACTTAGGTGTAGTGTTTCACCTCACCTATACCTTTACTGCTATACCTTTTCTATGTACATATATAGATGTATATATCTACATATACATACATACATAGAAAAATTTAAGAAGTCAATAATGGGTTTTCCTGGCTCAAGCAGAAAAGAAAAATTGAAAGAAAAATACTGGTTTACTTTCCTTTTCTTACAGCAGATTTTTAAATTCTTCTCATTATTTTCAAAGAGCTGTTTAGAGAAAATGAATCTACCTGTGAGTCACTGGTGGATATATTCTGTCAACTTCCTGGTCTCCGTTTATTGGTATTTGTGTAATGTGTGATGCCTTTTTAACCCTCTGTGCTCACCTGAGAGACCCCTCCTGCTGTCTCCCAGAGATTATCCGGGTCCTATAACCAAACAAATGCATATGACATTGTAAGACAGGGACATTTTTGCTAGAATAGCACTGGCGGAAACTGCACAGCGGCTCTTAAGCTGTCTCTAAGACCAGAGCAATGTCTGACAGGGTGAATTCACCTTGGCAAAATCACTTGATCCACTGGCCAGACAAACTCAACTGGCAGTGATGCAAACATTGATTGGGCTTGTAGCTCAAATATCCTTACCTGTTGTCAATGTTTTCTTTTTAAAAGTTTGGCAAAAGACAGTTTCTGTGCCATAGAGATTCTTAAAAGCAAGAAAAGCTTACTTTTCTAGAAAAAGAGGTTAGGCTTTGCAGTACGTTTGAATGCACACCAGAAGCTAGAATATTGCTGGACACACTGTCAGTGTTCGTAGGAGGCCTTTGGGAGCACAACATTCTAGAGATCAAAGAGGAAGGAGACATCGATGTGGCTACTGACGGGGTCCATCATACAAGTTAGCACCTGCCCCCCCCACCAACCCTCAACTAACCTGTGCTTAAAGTCTCAAGGCAGGTGAGGCAAAGAGGAAGGATGGAGAGGTAGGAGCTCCTCAGGACTATGGGCAAAACCCCACTTAGCAGAAATCGATTCACAAACCCTTACTACCCAAGAGTCAAAACTATAACTATGGGTTTAGTCCTTGGAATTCCATTTTGTACCCTTCCCCCAAATACCAAAATAGATGATAAAAATAAATGAACATGAAGCTCAAATATACGCTTTCACAAATATTTCAAATAGGTAAACTCAAAGTAAACAGCGTGAGAGCTCTGTTGTGTTCCTGAAAAACCAGAGGCAACACAAATGCCTGTTTGTGTGGAAATGTTTAAATAAGTTATGGAATCCTCATACAATGGCATTTCATGTAGCTGGTAATCAAATGAGATATCTCGACATGTGTGGACATCGGTGATGATTATCTAATATTGATTTTTTAAGCAAATTGCAAAAGAGTGCAGTGTGATTCTGTATTGTAACATAATAACAACTGTACATATTAGCCTACGCATATGAAGAAAACTTGGAGGAATACGCCCCCGATGATTAAAAGGTTTGGGACTACAGGAGATATTTGTTTTTTACATTATGAATTTCTGTTATGTTTGAATTTCTCATAAAGAACATGATTACTTTCTTAATTAGAGAAAATTTTAAACATTTAAAAAATGAAATGCTGAAAAATTCCTTTGGGGAGATTTTTCTGCATGGGCTAGATTGCTTGAGGTGCTTACAATACCGGTTTAAGGAAATTTGGACCAAGAGGCCATGCAATTCTGGTTCTCAGTAAAGCAAGCACTGGACGGAGTTGGGAGTGCAGGAGGTTTGCAGGGCTGTACCGCCTGTGAAAGGAAAAGGGAGGAAGCAGGGTTGGGAGGAGGAAGCCTTCAGACCCTGATACAGACATCATGAAGTCTCAGCTATTCCACTGGAAACACCCACGCTGGGGCCTTGAACTGAGCCCTTGTGCCACTGCCTTGCACAGTCGTCCGAGGACAGCCTTTGGAGGGTGACCTGGGCAGGAAAGCTGGGGCAAATCCCACAAGAGTAAACACCTGCAGGCTGTTGGCCAGCCCGGCTCCTGGAAGCCACAGGACCAATACGTTCTTGAATGGGCATGCAAGCTGAGCAACCACGCATCTGCCTCCTCCAGGCCCTTTTCACTTCTCCGGGTGCAGGATCGGATGTTCACAGGAAAGAGAGTTTGGGGTGAAATCTTCAGCCTTCCCCAGGCTGCAGTACTTTTCTAATACGTTCTAATAATTTCACCTCTAGTTCAGCTAAATATTAAAAGCATTGTTTAAGCAGTGGCTCATTGTAGGTAAAAGTTATAAAGGGTAAAGTTATTTATATTAGTCAGAATATATAGATATATGTATATCCATTTGTGCTTTTGAACTTCTCCAAATGATTTCAGAGAAGGTACTGGAAAATATCAATGGCAAACAGTTCCTAAATATAGAAACACTTTATATTCACTCACATTTCATTCTCACAACAGCCCTCTGAGGAAGTTACTATTACTTTCCTTGTTTTATGGATAAGGAAACAAAGCACAGAACAGTTAGGTCACCTTCCCCATGTTACTCAATAACTGGTGGACCCAGGATTTAAACCCAGGGATTTTGGCTTCAGAGTCTGTACTTGTAAATACCACAGTGACTGCCTCTTCAGTGAACTACGTATGTTAACTACTAGTTGGAAATAGAGTGAGTTAAGAGAAAAGAAGTACCTGTAATATTAAGTAAGAACTATCCACCAGGACCGAGAGCTTAGGATACTCAAGGAAGGGACTTGGGGGCCTCACTAGAGATGGGGACAGGGCAGACCCAACAGAGGCAAGGCTTGTCACTGGGACCAATGCTTTAGCCTTCATTAGCCCTTCACGTGTTAGACTCTTTTCACTGAATAGAGAGATGCTTGAATTAGCTGCCTCCAAATGGAGCAGCTTCATCTTAGAATATAAATGGATGGCTTTTACCTTGGAAATAGGTTAAAAGTGCCTCTTTCTGCCTGCTAACGTGTTCTGAGAAGTCTCTTGAACCTGGCACAAAATTCCTGAGGTCCAATATGTTTTCACATACCTCTCCATCTTTCTTTGCTATTGTTCTCTGGGTAAATGGAGGTGTGTGCTGATAAACAATGTTTTTTTTAAAGACTGCCTTCTATCTGTATGCTTAAGTAGACTTAAGGCAAAAATTCCATTTCAAAGAAAATTATTGGGAGTCTTAAATAGTTACTGAATTTCAGACTCTATTCAGCACTCTTTGTCTCTCCAGTTGTGGGCAGTATTCAGAAATAGGGTCACCTATCTAGAAAATCATTAAAATTTTAATGTACATGAAAGCCTCAGAAGTCCCTGAAAGACAGATGTTAGGTAAGGGCTGTTTCTATGACAACATCTCCTCATCCTCATTGACCTCTTGCTCCCCATATTCGAGGAGATAAACACCTGTTTTAAACAGCAACCTTGTGATGGTTGCCAAAGGAGAACATTTGAGAGGATAGGAAAAAACCCCAGCAAACTTCTTGTTTAATAATTTCAACAAACTTTTCAGGACAATGTTTGAGAGCGAGGGTATCTTTGCTGCAATGTTTACTTGGTTCAGAAATTAGTAGACTTGCAGCGTCTGATCATGCCTCATGCAAAAAAATATTTTTCCTTCTTATGTTTAGCCTATCAACTGATAGCCTAGCCCATTTAAAAGAATGAAATTCTTCTGTATTTCATTGACTTAGTGTCAGTCTGTTGGTTCACTGGTTGAATCATTAGGGAATTGTAAATTCACATCTGGGGTCTCATTTTTAATACAGAAGAAAAGACAGGGAAGAAGGCACATCATAATCACAAATCTGAGAGATTGACTATATTAGAAAAATAATTTCAGCAGTGAGTCTGTATCTTTATCTTTGTGCTTTAATAACAGCATGTGATATAACCCAAAACAGTTAACAGATGTGTCAATAATAAAAAGAATAGGAAAACATCTTGGACAGAAAGATATTCATTACTCTAAGGAAATAATTTTATAATCATAGAATTCAAGTAATATAATGTGAACCCTAGTGAGGAAAATCCCTTGTGATTGGTTTGATCTGATTTTCCATAGGAAAATGTGCCCAGAAGAATTCAGTGAAGACTTTCACTTTATTTTAGAAAAACAAAACAAAACAAAAACAAAGCATGGTCCTTTATACCTTAGGCCTAACTCTGAAAAATGCTTAAGTGCTTTGCTGTTTATTTTTGAAAAGAGAGTAAGAGAAAGAAGTGGGAAAGAATAACATGAGAGAGAAAGGAAAACAAAGAAATTGAAGGCTGTTTTCCACAGTGGCTGCACCAGTCTTCATTCTCACCAACAGTGCACTAGGGTTCCCTATTCTCCACAACCTCGCCAGCACTTGTTTGTTGATTTGTTTATGGTAGCCATTCTGACTGATGAGAAGTGGTATTTCATTGTGGTTTTACTTATTCACTTATTTAAAAAAAAGATTTTATTTATTTATTTTTAGAGAGAGAGGAAGGGAAGAAGAAAGAGAGGGAAACATCAACTTTTGGTTGCCTCTTGCACGCCCCCTGCTGGGGACCTAGCTTGCAACCCAGGTATGTGCCCTGATTGGTAATCGCACAGGCGATCCTTTGGTTCACAGGCCGGCACTCAATCCACTGAGCCACACCAGCCAGGGCCTCATTGTGGCTTTAATTTGCATCTCTCTGATGGCTAGTGAAGTTGAGCATCCTTTCGTAGGTCTCTGGGCCTTCTTCTGTGTGTCTTCCTTGGACAAGTGTTTGTTCAAGTCCTTTGTCCATTTAATTGGATGGTTTGTCTTCCTGGAGTGGAGTTGTGTGAGTTCTTTATATATTCTGGAGATCAAATTCTTGTCCGAGGTATCATTGCCAAATATATATTCCCATACAATTGGTTCTTTTCATTTTGCTGATGTTTTCTTTAGCCATGCAGAAACTTTTTAATGTGATAGAGTCCCATTTGTTTATTCTTTCCTTTATATCTCTTGCTGTAGGGGACATATCAGTGAAAATATTGCTGCCCAGAATATCTGAAATTTTCCTGCCTATGTTCTCCTCTAGGACTTTTAATGGTGTCACAACTTATATTTAAGTCTTTTATCCATCTTGAGTTTATTTTTGTGTATGGTATAAGTTGGTGGTTGAGTTTCTTTCTTTTTGCCTGTAGCTGTCCACATCTCCCAATACAATCTGTACTGTGGAAAACAGTATGGAATCTCTTCAAAAAACTGAAAATGAAACTGCCTTTTGATCTGGCAATTCCACTGCTGGGATTATACCCTAAGAATCCTGAAACACCAATCCAAAAGAACCTATGCACTCCAATGTTCATAGCAGCACATTTACAATAGCTAAGTGCTGGAAACAGCCTAAGTGCCCATCAGTAAATGAGTGGATCAAAAAATTGTAGTTCATTTACACAATAAAATACTATGCAGCAGAAAGAAAGAAGGAACTCCTACCCTTCATGACAGCATGGATGGAAATGGAGAGCATTATGCTAAGTGAAATAAACCAGGTGGTGAAAGACAAATACCATATGATCTCACCTATAAGTGGAACCTAATTAACAAAACAAACAATCGAGCAAAATAGCACCAGAGACATGGAAATAAAGAACAAACTGACAGTGACCAGAGTGGAGTGGATGGGGGATAATGGCAGAAAGAAGGGGAAGGGTCAAGTCAAGGAATATGTAAAAAGGACCCATGGACAAAGACAATGGGAAGGAGGATTGAATGTGGGAGGTGGAGGTGTGTAGGGCAGGGGAGAGTAAGGGGGAAAATGGGGACAACTGTAATTGAACAGCAATAAAGAAATTTAGAAAAAAGAAACTAAAGGCTTTTTTTTGTCCAAAAGATGATAAAAGCAAAGAAATGTTGCTTTAGATGGAAAGTGGTAATTTCTACCTTGTTGATGAGTCTTGGGCTAGTCCTGTGTAGGGGGAAGGATAATAACAGCAGAATTTGCTGGTGCCATCTCACACACTCTAATTGCCAGAGTGGTTGTTACTGCATTGTGAATAAAGCTGACTCAGCTGGCAGACGTGAAAATCAGACAACTTTGAAACTAACCTGAGGGGAGAGGTGGAGCAAATAACGTAAGGCACACTTTTGTACCCCAAACTGAAATATAAAAATTGAATATGAATCAAAATCTAAAGTACAAAAATTGAAATTGAAAATTGAAGTACAAGTGACAGTTTCTAAAGTCTTTAAGAATATACTGTGCTTTTAGATTATAAAAGAAATGCATATTCATTGGAGAAGATAGGCAAAAAAAAAAAGAGTAGGAGGAGAAAAGGCACTTTTGTGCTATGTATACACAGTTATTTATATTTTGGGATATTTTATTTTTCTTTGGGAATAGCTCTTATGTTTGTTTGCCATAATTTTGGTCATAATATATGTATTTGTATTATACATTTAAACCTTTGTGTTGGTAGTAAAGATTTGTTGACTGAGCACAGCATTAGAATTTTCTGTTATTTTAGACTTTCATAAACATAATTTAAAATGGCTCATAACAATGCATCATGTGGATGTGGCATAGTCTCCTTAATCATTCTCAAATTTGGACATTCTAATGTTGCCAATTTTTAAATTATGATTAATAATTCCAGGTAGACCCTATCTGACTATTAGCTTATTGAGAATAAAACCGAGTTAATGAGGCCATCTTGCAGAAATCTATCTTAATATAGCTAAACTTACTACAACTTCTGGGTATTA